>OY726528.1:59215857-59319470 GCA_963383655.1 Bathymodiolus septemdierum | reverse complement strand
ATGAAGCTGTGTTAACTAAAACTACACATAGACATACCTTATCAGGTGATGAAGCTGTGTTAACTAAAACTACACATAGACATACCTTATCAGGTGATGAAGCTGTGTTAACTAAAACTACACATAGACATACCTTATCAGGTGATGAAGCTGTGTTAACTAAAACTACACATAGACATACCTTATCAGGTGATGAAGCTGTGTTAACTAAAACTACACATAGACATACCTTATCAGGTGATGAAGCTGTGTTAACTAAAACTACACATAGACATACCTTATCAGGTGATGAAGCTGTGTTAACTAAAACTACACAGAGACATACCTTATCAGGTGATGAAGCTGTGTTAACTAAAACTACACATAGACATACCTTATCAGGTGATGAAGCTGTGTTAACTAAAACTACACAGAGACATACCTTATCAGGTGATGAAGCTGTGTTAACTAAAACTACACATAGACATACCTTATCAGGTGATGAAGCTGTGTTAACTAAAACTACACATAGACATACCTTATCAGGTGATGAAGCTGTGTTAACTAAAACTACACAGAGACATACCTTATCAGGTGATGAAGCTGTGTTAACTAAAACTACACATAGACATACCTTATCAGGTGATGAAGCTGTGTTAACTAAAACTACACAGAGACATACCTTATCAGGTGATGAAGCTGTGTTAACTAAAACTACACAGAGACATACCTTATCAGGTGATGAAGCTGTGTTAACTAAAACTACACATAGACATACCTTATCAGGTGATGAAGCTGTGTTAACTAAAACTACACAGAGACATACCTTATCAGGTGATGAAGCTGTGTTAACTAAAACTACACATAGACATACCTTATCAGGTGATGAAGCTGTGTTAACTAAAACTACACAGAGACATACCTTATCAGGTGATGAAGCTGTGTTAACTAAAACTACACAGAGACATACCTTATCAGGTGATGAAGCTGTGTTAACTAAAACTACACATAGACATACCTTATCAGGTGATGAAGCTGTGTTAACTAAAACTACACAGAGACATACCTTATCAGGTGATGAAGCTGTGTTAACTAAAACTACACATAGACATACCTTATCAGGTGATGAAGCTGTGTTAACTAAAACTACACAGAGACATACCTTATCAGGTGATGAAGCTGTGTTAACTAAAACTACACAGAGACATACCTTATCAGGTGATGAAGCTGTGTTAACTAAAACTACACATAGACATACCTTATCAGGTGATGAAGCTGTGTTAACTAAAACTACACATAGACATACCTTATCAGGTGATGAAGCTGTGTTAACTAAAACTACACATAGACATACCTTATCAGGTGATGAAGCTGTGTTAACTAAAACTACACAGAGACATACCTTATCAGGTGATGAAGCTGTGTTAACTAAAACTACACATAGACATACCTTATCAGGTGATGAAGCTGTTGTTAACTAAAACTACACATAGACATACCTTATCAGGTGATGAAGCTGTGTTAACTAAAACTACACATAGACATACCTTATCAGGTGATGAAGCTGTGTTAACTAAAACTACACAGAGACATACCTTATCAGGTGATGAAGCTGTGTTAACTAAAACTACACATAGACATACCTTATCAGGTGATGAAGCTGTGTTAACTAAAACTACACAGAGACATACCTTATCAGGTGATGAAGCTGTGTTAACTAAAACTACACATAGACATACCTTATCAGGTGATGAAGCTGTGTTAACTAAAACTACACATAGACATACCTTATCAGGTGATGAAGCTGTGTTAACTAAAACTACACATAGACATACCTTATCAGGTGATGAAGCTGTGTTAACTAAAACTACACAGAGACATACCTTATCAGGTGATGAAGCTGTGTTAACTAAAACTACACATAGACATACCTTATCAGGTGATGAAGCTGTGTTAACTAAAACTACACATAGACATACCTTATCAGGTGATGAAGCTGTGTTAACTAAAACTACACAGAGACATACCTTATCAGGTGATGAAGCTGTGTTAACTAAAACTACACAGAGACATACCTTATCAGGTGATGAAGCTGTGTTAACTAAAACTACACATAGACATACCTTATCAGGTGATGAAGCTGTGTTAACTATCAGGTGATGAAGCTGTCTTAACTAAAACTACACATAGACATACCTTATCAGGTGATGAAGCTGTGTTAACTAAAACTACACAGAGACATACCTTATCAGGTGATGAAGCTGTGTTAACTAAAACTACACAGAGACATACCTTATCAGGTGATGAAGCTGTGTTAACTAAAACTACACATAGACATACCTTATCAGGTGATGAAGCTGTGTTAACTAAAACTACACAGAGACATACCTTATCAGGTGATGAAGCTGTGTTAACTAAAACTACACATAGACATACCTTATCAGGTGATGAAGCTGTGTTAACTAAAACTACACAGAGACATACCTTATCAGGTGATGAAGCTGTGTTAACTAAAACTACACAGAGACATACCTTATCAGGTGATGAAGCTGTGTTAACTAAAACTACACATAGACATACCTTATCAGGTGATGAAGCTGTGTTAACTAAAACTACACAGAGACATACCTTATCAGGTGATGAAGCTGTGTTAACTAAAACTACACAGAGACATACCTTATCAGGTGATGAAGCTGTGTTAACTAAAACTACACAGAGACATACCTTATCAGGTGATGAAGCTGTGTTAACTAAAACTCCACAGAGACATACCTTATCAGGTGATGAAGCTGTGTTAACTAAAACTACACAGAGACATACCTTATCAGGTGATGAAGCTGTGTTAACTAAAACTACACAGAGACATACCTTATCAGGTGATGAAGCTGTGTTAACTAAAACTACACATAGACATACCTTATCAGGTGATGAAGCTGTGTTAACTAAAACTACACATAGACATACCTTATCAGGTGATGAAGCTGTGTTAACTAAAACTACACATAGACATACCTTATCAGGTGATGAAGCTGTGTTAACTAAAACTACACAGAGACATACCTTATCAGGTGATGAAGCTGTTGTTAACTAAAACTACACAGAGACATACCTTATCAGGTGATGAAGCTGTGTTAACTAAAACTACACATAGACATACCTTATCAGGTGATGAAGCTGTGTTAACTAAAACTACACATAGACATACCTTATCAGGTGATGAAGCTGTGTTAACTAAAACTACACATAGACATACCTTATCAGGTGATGAAGCTGTGTTAACTAAAACTACACAGAGACATACCTTATCAGGTGATGAAGCTGTGTTAACTAAAACTACACATAGACATACCTTATCAGGTGATGAAGCTGTGTTAACTAAAACTACACAGAGACATACCTTATCAGGTGATGAAGCTGTGTTAACTAAAACTACACAGAGACATACCTTATCAGGTGATGAAGCTGTGTTAACTAAAACTACACATAGACATACCTTATCAGGTGATGAAGCTGTGTTAACTAAAACTACACATAGACATACCTTATCAGGTGATGAAGCTGTGTTAACTAAAACTACACATAGACATACCTTATCAGGTGATGAAGCTGTGTTAACTAAAACTACACATAGACATACCTTATCAGGTGATGAAGCTGTGTTAACTAAAACTACACAGAGACATACCTTATCAGGTGATGAAGCTGTGTTAACTAAAACTACACAGAGACATACCTTATCAGGTGATGAAGCTGTGTTAACTAAAACTACACATAGACATACCTTATCAGGTGATGAAGCTGTGTTAACTAAAACTACACATAGACATACCTTATCAGGTGATGAAGCTGTGTTAACTAAAACTACACATAGACATACCTTATCAGGTGATGAAGCTGTGTTAACTAAAACTACACATAGACATACCTTATCAGGTGATGAAGCTGTGTTAACTAAAACTACACATAGACATACCTTATCAGGTGATGAAGCTGTGTTAACTAAAACTACACATAGACATACCTTATCAGGTGATGAAGCTGTGTTAACTAAAACTACACAGAGACATACCTTATCAGGTGATGAAGCTGTGTTAACTAAAACTACACATAGACATACCGTTATCAGGTGATGAAGCTGTGTTAACTAAAACTACACAGAGACATACCTTATCAGGTGATGAAGCTGTGTTAACTAAAACTACACATAGACATACCTTATCAGGTGATGAAGCTGTGTTAACTAAAACTACACATAGACATACCTTATCAGGTGATGAAGCTGTGTTAACTAAAACTACACATAGACATACCTTATCAGGTGATGAAGCTGTGTTAACTAAAACTACACATAGACATACCTTATCAGGTGATGAAGCTGTGTTAACTAAAACTACACATAGACATACCTTATCAGGTGATGAAGCTGTGTTAACTAAAACTACACATAGACATACCTTATCAGGTGATGAAGCTGTGTTAACTAAAACTACACAGAGACATACCTTATCAGGTGATGAAGCTGTGTTAACTAAAACTACACAGAGACATACCTTATCAGGTGATGAAGCTGTGTTAACTAAAACTACACATAGACATACCTTATCAGGTGATGAAGCTGTGTTAACTAAAACTACACATAGACATACCTTATCAGGTGATGAAGCTGTTGTTAACTAAAACTACACATAGACATACCTTATCAGGTGATGAAGCTGTGTTAACTAAAACTACACATAGACATACCTTATCAGGTGATGAAGCTGTGTTAACTAAAACTACACAGAGACATACCTTATCAGGTGATGAAGCTGTGTTAACTAAAACTACACATAGACATACCTTATCAGGTGATGAAGCTGTGTTAACTAAAACTACACAGAGACATACCTTATCAGGTGATGAAGCTGTGTTAACTAAAACTACACATAGACATACGTTATCAGGTGATGAAGCTGTGTTAACTAAAACTACACAGAGACATACCTTATCAGGTGATGAAGCTGTGTTAACTAAAACTACACATAGACATACCTTATCAGGTGATGAAGCTGTGTTAACTAAAACTACACATAGACATACCTTATCAGGTGATGAAGCTGTGTTAACTAAAACTACACAGAGACATACCTTATCAGGTGATGAAGCTGTGTTAACTAAAACTACACATAGACATACCTTATCAGGTGATGAAGCTGTGTTAACTAAAACTACACATAGACATACCTTATCAGGTGATGAAGCTGTGTTAACTAAAACTACACATAGACATACCTTATCAGGTGATGAAGCTGTGTTAACTATCTCTTTAGTAATCACATCTACGAGGTCTGCCAACTGTAAAATAAATTGTCATAAGTCAAATAATAAGAAAAATTAAGGTTGATTTTGTTATCATTTTGACAAAATTGTCTACGTCTAAGCGGCAATAACTCCATGAGTTACCAGGTTTTATATAAAAAGGTATGGAATAGCAAAAACATGTACTAACCCCAACAATGAATGCTTAATGGTGTAAATACAGTGTAAAAAACTGTGATAATCATTAATGAAATGTGTCTACAGAGAAATTATGTACCAAAAACCACTCGCCGTAAGTCCTTGTCTAGTATAAAATGTTTCAGACTAGCGAAAAATTGCATAAAATTTGCTTAAGCAAATAACAATAATTTTTCTAAAATGTCTTTCAGCAAAGACTGAAAGAAGATGACAAACTTAGAGCCGGATTATCCTATAGGCTAGTATAGGCTGCAGTCAGGCCTCCTCAAGCTTGAAGACCTGCTAAAAGAATTTTATAATAAAAAAAAATTAAATGAGTATAATATTTTAAATAGTAAAATAGTGGTATTTCTTAAAGATTATTTTTTATTGACAATCAAAAGATAGTTATTCTAGTTTATTTAAAGAATTTGCATGAAGTTCATTTCAAGCTATGCAAATGTCGCTAAAATATACCACCAGTAAAAAAATATTCAAGACAGGTGCAGGAGAGTTAGAAGGTGGCTCCATCTCAGGGGGCACTATAATTTCATTAGCCTAAGGGCCATAAAAGGTCATAATCCAGCCCTGGACAAACTACAATTAAATGACTACACTATTACTGACTTGATCTGGATGAGAGCTGGCATGTATACAAAACAGACCACTGTCTTCATAGGCATGGTTATAACATGTGGCATTATGTATCCAGTGGAATCTGAAAAAACCCCCAAAAAAACCAAAGCATTATAATCATGGAGTTGTTATGCCATGCATCAAATATCTGAGGCAAAAGAAAACATGTCATTGTTTTGGATATCATTTTGTCCTAGAATTTACAAATGCATTACATTTCAACTGACCTATTTTTTGCTGTTTACAGCTACAAAGTTATTTTTTTGATAGTATTTGTATTTTTAGTGAAAGTGAATCTGTACAGGTTTTTCATAGTTTGTATATATCTGTATTGCTGTTGGAAATCCAACCATTAAAAGGGGAAGGCTGGGATCCCATTAATTGATTTAATCCTGCCACAATTATATGCCTGCTCCATCTTCCAAGCCAGGACCTGGATTTCTAACAACACATGTCATGGTCTTTTCTATGTTCAATGATTTGAGGTCAGATAGATGATTGTTTTGTTGATATTAGTAGAATGGTTGAAAATCACTGTTCAAACTCTCTTTTCTTAATATTACCTAACTTGACATATAACATTTCATCATGTTTTAGAGTAGGGCTGTTGCAGCCATATCATATTCTACGATTTCCATGTAAAAACAATGTTTGGTTTGTTTTTTACCTCCATCTGTAAAATGTATATAAGTTATTTGTATTTATTTACACATACTTTCTTACAAGTTGTGATTTGTATTTCAGCCTGTGGTGGGGTGTAATGAAAACATTATGTGATAAAGTCTATCAAAGACTTGCAAAAAGTAGATGGTTTCCTCCACCAATATTCATTTGCTTTGCCCGAATGGATTTCACAGAGCAATATTGCATCAAAGACAAAGCTTGCAATGTGAGAAATTTATTTCAAGCAAAACATTTTAACAATGGTATGTTTGTTGAGAAATTATCAAGGTAATACTAAGCACGCAACATTAAGGAGAAAGAGCAAAGACTGGTTGGCTCGGAATCAGGATAATGTGTCCGAGTGGAGCAACATGTCTACCCGCGGACTGTTGTTTCAGTGAGCTAGCACTATAAAAATCCAACTCAGCATGTTGGTCTAGTACAAAGCGGACCTCATTATCATCTCATTGAAAATTAATTTGGTCTCGCCATGATACAGCTGAAAAACTGCTGAATTGCCGTTAAAACAACAATCACTGATTATCATGGTGATGTTGGTGACAACGACATAACATTACAGAGATAAACATTAGAAATCAACGATAATATCATGCTAGATACTTGACAATAGATACTATTGGGTGTAACCACAGGATCAAAGAGAAAATTTACAAATCACAGATAATCTGACAAATCGTCGAAAGTGGTGTTAATCTTTCAAAACATCACTTTTTTTTAGATTATTAGTTGACTCTATGGCATCAGTAAACTGCTATATTTATATGAACAAAAAAGTAGCCACCTCATACCTATTTAAAACATTCAAGTATAATCTTGTGTACATTCCCTTTCCTGGGCCCCCTGCTGAGAAAGATCCACCTCCTCCCATCATCATATTGAGTACACAGAAACTGATGAAGTCATCATCTTTGTGTGAGCAACTTTCTAGACCAATTACAATGTGTGCTAACTCTGGCATAGGTGTGGGTCCTAAACTAACAGACGACAAATCTTTTTCTACCTACATTTAAATAAAAATAAATATTTTATTAACAATTTTATTTATGTAAAATGGTAGAAATAACGATTTTATTTATGTGAAATTGTAGAAACAACGATTTTATTTATGTGAAATTGTAGAAATAACGATTCTATTTATGTAAAATTGTAGAAATAAAGATTTTATTTATGTAAAATTGTAGAAATAATGATTTCATTGATGTAAGATGGTAGAATGTCTCAAGGCAAATATCTTTGTTTCAGAGCCAACGATATATGAAATTTTCTCCATCCTCAAATGTGGGAACCACTTGCATAACTGTATCATTTCACTATGAGGGGACCTTTTGTGTCCCTAAGACTATTTTAACCCCATCATTTTTCTATTGAAGTGTCTATACCAAGCCAGGCGAGTGAGGTGTCAAGTACATGTGTGTTAGGAGTATCGTTTTTTCCTCAGATTCTGCGACCTTCCTGATTAGTTTTTGGAACTGTTCTGATTCTATGGTATTTTTTGCTGTTCAAATTTTTCTATGAGTATATCATTTCCTGCAACTTTGTTTGACAGCTCTTTTTATTGTACAAAAATCTGAGGTTCAAATCATCAACTTTTACATCGCTATACAGTGGAATCTGTCTAATCCGACACACCAAGGGACCAGGGAAATGTGTCGGATTGTACAGGATGTCTGAACCTGTCTAATCTGACACACCAAGGGACCAGGGAAATGTGTCAGATCGAACAGGATGTCAGAACCTGTCTAATCCGACACACCAAGGGACCAGGGAAATGTGTCGGATTGTACAGGATGTCGGAATACTCGGGTTTCATTTCAGTTAACAGAAATACTTTGGAACCATAAATTTGTGTCGGATGTCACAAAACTCAGGGAGGTGTCGGATTGCACAAGATCAACTGCATATGGTAATATATTGACTGGTTGTTGTTTACCTCAAGTAACCAGTATTTCAGCTATATTCATGTGACGAAAATAAGTTGTCTTTAGGGTTATAGTATGTACACTGATACATTTTGCACACCCCTTTTTTTAAAGGAAGAGATGTCACAAGGACATGGCATTTCACTGCAAGATTTTAAACATCACATGACAGAACGTAGAGGAATCATGCACGTTTCAGAAAATATATAATTTTGGAAAGGTTAAAATCTCAGAAAAAAGCTAGTTCATGTTTATATTGCTTATAGACATGAAGAAAAAAAAGTCTTATGAAATGTCAATAATATATATTTTTCAGTCTGTTAAGCATGTTTCCTCTGCTGGGGAATTTTACAGCCATTTGCAATATGTTTTTAATTTTCATTTTCTTACGCTTTGTTTATTGCATGGATGTAATGGATATGAAATGCAGCACAACATAAGTGAATATGCAGTCAAACCTGTATTAAGAGGTCACCTTTGGGACAAAGAAAAAGTGGTCTTTCAAGACAGTTGACCTCTTAAAAGAGGTTCAATTCATATGAAATGTTCTATGATTGGACAGGAAAAGGGTGACCTTTTAACACAGGTGACTGCTTAACAGAGGTGACCTCTTGGGCAGGTTTGACTGTATATGCTTAAATACTGAATGTTATCAAACATCTATGTAATATATAATTTAAGAAGGAAACAAAAACCTTACCAATACTTTGCCACCAGTATACTGTGCTAAGGAGTCATCTTTACCCATCTTTGTATTTATAACATGTTGTTGTTCTAACCATATAGGGGTGGTATTTTCCACAAAGTGTTCTTTGGCTATGTTAACTAGATAATCGTGATCCATTCCAACGCCAGCCAACACCATTCTGTCAGGGGTGTGGAAGTTCTTCATGTAAGTATACAGTATACTTTTGTCTATCTTATCTGTATTTTCTAACGGGCATCTGTGGGGTAATCCTAACGTGTTACATCTGTATGCTGCCTGCAACGTAAAAAAAAAGTAATTTGTTGGTTTGGTTGGTTGGTTTATGGTGTTTAACTACACTTTCAACAATATTTCAGTTATATCGTGGTGGTTAGTTTTATTAGTGGAGGAAACCGGAGAAAACCAACAACCTGTCGCAAGTGACTGACAAACTTTATCACATAATGTTGTATCGAGTACACCGTGCCTAGGTGGGATTCAAATTCACAACGTTAGTGGTGATAGGCACTGATTGCATAGGTAGTTATAAATCCAACTACCATACATTCACAACATCCCAAAAAATAATGTACTATTATACAACTTATACTAATCCAAAGAAATGCAACACTGTTTTGATAAACTGATCATCAAACTTAACAAAATGTTTGGTAGAAAACAGCTTCACATATACAGTCTAATTGGGCCATTATTTTAAAGCAAATTTTATATCCAAATTAGGATTATAGGTGATTAACACCATTTTCAAAAAAAATTCAGTTGTATCGTAGCAATCAGTTTTATAAAATTAAGTGCCTAGAAAAAGCTGTAGCACTTAAATGACAAACTTTATCATATATATATATATATAATAATGTTGGTTATGAAGGTCGAGACAGATGTCATCGCTAGTATCACACCAAGTTTGATAACACAAGCTGTGATATCAGTGTTAATGTATGGAGAGATATAGATTCTCCTTCAGTTGCCCATGGGTTACTATATTTCTCCACTCAAGAGAGTTAAATTATAAATTTTAACCACAAGCCATCAGGCGAATGGTTAAAATTTTACATTTAACTCTCGAAAGTGGAGAAATATCGTAACCCACATGGGCAACTGAAGGAGAATTTGTTTCTCCCATTATTTAACACGAACTTCATTTCAAATTTATTCAAAATTACCGATTTGACAACATGCGGGGAAAGGCACGAGACATTTTAATCCTCTAGAGGATTACAGATTTTTCCACCACTGGTTCAGCGGGGTTGAAACACTGTAATAATGGGAGAAACCTTCAAAACTGACATTATTGTTTTTATCAGTAACATTATATGTTTGATGACACACTGACTGATTACTTTCAGTAATATATAATCAGTATCAACAAACTAACTCTGATACTAAAAATATAACTCAGTGAGATCAAAGGAAAATATAACTCAGTGAGATCAAAGGAAAATATAACTCAGTGAGATCAAAGGAAAATATAACTCATTGAGATCAAAGGAAAATATAAATCAGTGAGATCAAAGGAAAAATGTCCCAATTACCAATAAATTCTTTTATTAGTAATTTACACTTTTATCCGTTGATCTCGACAAGTGATATTTCCAATATCAACAATCTGACTCTGATATTGAAAATTAGTGGCGAGTGTGATGTCAAACACACAATTATGTTACCAATAATAATGTCTGATTTGAAGGTCCCGACATACATTATCACAAGTATCACAGCCAGATTAGTAAGTAAAGATAATGTCTGTCTTGACCTTCAAAACTGACAATATTCTATATTTCTTACCCCATGTATCATTTCCATCAACACATTCTCAGGATTAGGATCCAGTTCTTGGAACTGAGCCTGGAAACCAATAGCAGTCCTTGCATCTTCTAACTGAAAAAAAAAACAAAAGTCGTTGTATAGTAGTGAGAGATTGTTGTTTAACGCCAAATGAGCAATTTTTCAGCTGTAACAAATTATAATCCATGAGATGATGATAATGTCCACTTTGTGCTAGACCAACATGCTTAATTGGACCTGAAAAAACCAGTCTTTACTCTTATTCCTTAAAGCTGTGTGCTTTGCAGAAAAGAGAGTGAGTGAGTGATTGTTGTTTAATGCCAACTCAGCAATTTTTCACCTACATCATGGCTGTAATAAATTGCATTTTGATGAGATGATGATGATGTCCGCTTTGTACAAGACCAACATGCTTTATTGGATCTTTATATTGCTAGCTCACTGAAACTATAGCCTGCAGTTAGACACGTCGCTCAACTCGGACACATTATTATGATTCTGAGCCAATCGGTCTTTGTTCTTTCTCCTTAACGCTGCATGCTTAGCAGAGAAGCAACAAATATATATTTTATAGTCTTTGATTTGACCCGATCGGGAATCAACAATCTACCGCACTTGAGGCGAGCACGCCAACCATCACACTTGGTTTTTAGGAAGAACAATGAAACCTTTATATTTATTCTATAAAGCTCTACACAAACCTCTTCAGGTAGAATACTTGGTCTATTTATAACTTCTGATAAAACATCAACAACTGATGGCAAACCCCTGGTGTCAGCAGACATAGCATATATCAACGTGTCTCTGTAACGATAGCAAAAAATATCTACTTGACTTTGTGTTGAGTTAATTGTATAGTCTATATACAGGAAAAAACATTGCAGCAGTTTTATAGGAAAACCACTTCTGTATAAAAACTAGAGGCCCACCTGAGTCTGTATCACTCACCTGGTCATTCATACAAGAAAAGTTTGAAATGAAATACACCATAAGTTGGTTTTTTTAATTTGAAGATTTACCAGAAACAATAATTTATCTAGATGACTGACAATCACTAATTCTACCATGTTTTTTTTTCTTTTTCTTTTTTTAAAGATTTACCAGTAACAACGATGACAATCTCAATTTTTTCCTATTTTTTTAACATTTACAAGAAACAATAATTTACCTAGATGACTGACAATCACAAATTCCTCCATGTTTTTCTAACTCTTGTAAAATTTTATCTTTATCTGTGAATTTAGTTGTGGACTGAAAAAAACAAGAAAAAGTATATATCATTTTAGCAAATACAATTGTATATCAAGAATTAGGACAAATATGAAATGAGTTTACTGGTACACATATCTTAACGACTGTTTTTCCATATGAATTCTACTTGGAAAATCTATATAATCACATCAAGCAAAGATTTTATTAAGTCATTTGCCAAAGTGATAAAGCTACATTTTTGGGAATCTCAATAAAGAAACAATGCCCAGTATAATAAATAAGTATTGATGAATATTAGCTTTTCAAAGCTCTTTCCCTATAATATCATGCTTGGGACAATAATTGTGAATGTTGTTTAATGCCAATTCAGCAATTTTGCAGCAATATCATGATGAGAACAAGTTACTTTTTGATGAAATGAAGATGTTTGTTTTGCACTAGAACGACTAGGAAAACATGATGCTCCACAATCTGCCACATTCTGGGCAGGGACTCATCCATAGGAAAACATGATGCTCCACAATCTACCACATTCTGGGCAGGGACTCATCCATAGGAAAACATGATGCTCCACAATCTACCACATTCTGGGCAGGGACTCATCCATAGGAAAACATGATGCTCCACAATCTACCACATTCTGGGCAGGTATCTGTGCTAGCCATTACACCACCAAGGCAATATTTGTGTAATAATCGTATAATAATTATTTATACTTACATTAAATGCTAATTTTTCAAGGAAATGTGATATGCCAGATGGGTAAGCCACTTCATATCTAGACCCTGAATTAATTAACACTGAAAAACAAAATAAAAAAATGGCTTTATATTGTGGAAATATTCTTCAACATGCTCTTTAACTTGTTGAAGGCAGTCAGTATTTGGTACATGTGTATAAGTACTACTGACTTATAATGTTGGTATGACCACGATGACAACTCAACAGTATTATTTAGGGGCCGTCGTGGTCGTTATTGTATGGTAGTTGCATTTACAACTACCTGTGCAATCAGTGCCTATCACCACTAAAGTTGTGAGTTTGAACTCCGCTTATGGTGAGGTGTACTCGATACAACATTATGTGATAAAGTTTGTCAGTGACTTGCAACAGGTCAGTGGTTTTCTCCACCAATAAAACTGACGGCCACGATATACCTTAAAATATTGTTGAAAGTGGTGTTCAACACCATAACCTTAACCCATACTGACACAGGTAAAAACTATCTAATTACCTCCAACAGTACAAAATTGTCCAAATTTATTCTCCGTAGCTACTTTCATTCCATTCTCTAAAACAGTGACTTGTGTCTCAACCCTGTGGTTAGTTGCTGAAGTAAACTTGGCGGGAGGTAAACCAGGTAATGGTTGTGTTAGAGAAATATTTGGTACATCACTACTGCTACTGTTGTTTCCATGGTTACTACTGAATGTCCTTCTTGCCGGTCTGTAAAAGATTCACATGAATTCATAAACATATTATAGTTGTACTAACATAAGATAGATAGATATAGAGAGGATCATCATTCATCTTTTCTATTCACTTTCAACAACACTTATCAGTTAAATCATTATCAATCATGGCATGCAGTCAATAGTTTTATTGATGAAGGAAACTTTAATACCCAGAGAAAATATCCCACTTGTTGCAGGTTCCTGACAAACATTAACACACAAAATTATATGTGCCTAGTTAGCTTAACCTTACGCTTCAACATTTCGTGTTCAATGTCACTGAACAATTCTTGATTTGGTGATTATCTGCATTTCATCCAAATGAGCTTGAAATAACAGGACGCTACTGACACTCAAAAGGCTGCTTCTTACCTTGACCTTCACCTTGAAATCGACAACGGAGGAGGATTAAAAACAATACTCTATGACAAATGTGATGACTTCACTTTTCCAATAGTCAATTTCCTCTTCACCAGTAGCAGCATCACCAGCATATGAAGTTTATGTTTTACAACTCATACATTATTCTAGAGCTTGTGCCCAATACATTGACTTTTTTGACAGAGCTCAGCTGCTGAGGCCATGAGAAAATGATTGTCGGTTTCCCCTAACCCGACCGGGTCAAATTTTTACTGCCGGGTTGTTATCTTTTATTACTAATAAATAAAATAAAATAAAATAAACACAACGGCCGTGTGTCTTCTAACTCAGTGACATGGAGATTTTTGTTATCGTAAACAATTTATGATCGTGTCATTTTCGATGTTTTTCCACATGTCAAGGTAATTGATCTAGATCGCCAAAGCGCTTACGATATCAGTAAAATGATCATGATTTAAAACGTGTACATGATGTACAGTATGCATAAAATTGCCACCGCCGGAGTGCCCAGTGGAACCATTCTGGCTGTTCATTTACAGAAATGTTCGCATTTATGAAACGAAATAAGAGTGATGTAAATTATTTTGCTTAGCAAAAGCCTTTAAGATTTATTTTCTGACCTTCACGGGAAAGATAGCAAAACCCTGATTTGACAAGGACAAAAACAACATTTAAGGAACAAAGCAAAACAAAAATTTTAACACCACAAACCACAGGGACTTGTTATGATTTTTTTGATCCCTCGACTACTCTCAAACTCCTTTATACATTTGTAGGACCAAAAGTGAGACCAGGTGTGCTTTTGATGGTAAGCATATTCTACATCCTATAAGACACATGTTTGTTCATTTTGAATTTGTGGTTTAACATCTCTTGGGGGAAAAAAAAAAACCCTGCCTGCCTGCCCTTAAAAATTTTCCAATGTTAAGGGAAACCAACAATCAATTTTACATGGCCTGATACTGCTCAAAAAAGGTTACATTGCTCCTGGATTAAAGTCATCGCTAACAAATTTCTATGGTCATCATCAAGATCTGGTTGACTGTTACAAAATATCCATATCTCAAAAAACATGGAACAGCTTACCCTTAAGGAGCACCTGGATTCATCCCTTGTTTTTCAAACATTATCCAATGACTGGCCAATTTATTGTCACACGGAGATATGTGATTGAAATAAACTTCGTGAACAAACATGTTTGTATCAAAAAATGGCACTGAATCGATTATAAACTGATGCAATTAAAAAGTTTTCTTTTATTGGTTAATAAACATACATGTGTATACGGGAAATACTGATTATTTGTAAACAATTCCCAGGAGACAGAAAATGGTAAAATATAACATGCTAAACTTTTATAAATGAGGATGTCATTGACTCACTTTTCGTCAATACAGGGGGGACGAAGGAGAAAGGTAGCAGGTCAAATCGGCCCCATGTTATATATATAAAATTAAATGGAAATACAGATATCTGACTTTGTTCTTTCTCCCTAATGCTACCACAGGGGCTAGGTGCATCCGAAAAAAACTCACTATATAATACAACAAGGGGAGGAACTCACTTGCTTGCATTTTTTTAAGTGGTCGTGTTAAATTGATCTTAACTTCAGAACGCCTTAATATTAACAAAAAATGTTAACAATTGGGGTCTCTTTGAAAAGGAAAATTACTTGGCTTTCGACTGGTGAAAACATTTTATGTAAATATTAAGGCGTTCTGAAGTTACGATCAATTTAACACGACCACTTAAAAAAATGCAAGCAAGTGAGTTCCTCCCCTTGTTGCATTATATAGTGAGTTTTTTTCGGACGCACGTTGGAGAAGCAAAAATACCAATTTTTACAGTCTTTGGTTTGACATATCATATCGTATTGAAAAGTTGATCTGCGGTTCTTAGTTGCCAAATTGACGTACCCTACATGTATGTCTATAAACCATTGGCTATGATGAATTTCCGTGAATGTTTTAAAGTGAATTTATAACAAAGGTTGTAGGAAGAATTTGGGAATTTCTGATATATGAAGTTGTTTAAAGGAATTTGATTTGTGTTTACTGTATTTAATTGACAATAGAGAATAATTATCAATATAAAGATAATTATATAATTGTCGCCAATCACGTTTTATGTAAATTACTAATCACTTAATTACATTAATTAATTTCATCCATAAAAAAAGAACCTGTGTTCATCAAGAAAAATAAAATTATATCCTCGTGTATTGTAAAGTCGAGACCCTAAGACTATTTTGTCTCCAAACATTTCTAAAATAACTGCAACTATTCTATCAATAACATAATCAAGAATAAACATACCTGTAGTCTCTTTTGATACCAATTACATTATTTTTTGTATCCTTAGCAAGTGATTAAAAATCCATCTGAAACTTGGGAGGGTATTTCCACCATGTTTTGTAGAGTGTATTGTAAAGTCGAGACTCCATATTTGCATACGGTTGTGAATAAATGAAAGATGATACCAATTCAATTTTTTCAACTATAATTAAGATAACTATTTGTACAGCTAAAAACATCTTTTTTCAGTGTCATATAATATAAAAAAAAAACTGGCATTACACCAAAATTGTCTATTTTGTCTCAGCAGAAAAAAATATTTTTCACATAAAGGTTTTTCAGCTGTTCATTTTAGTTCATTTTAGTTCACTATTTCAAACAGCAAATAACAACAATGTGGATCAATACAGTATAACCATATTAAATACAATATACATTCTTTCTTTTATCCATATGTTAAAGTTACATGACCAAGTGTTTTGAAAGGCTACCAGTTGTTATTTTGTTTCACTCATTGTCAGACTTTTTACATTTTACAGGTTAGATGAATAAGAAATCACATGCTTTGCGAGACATTTTTCTCAATTGATTAAACCCACGAGTCCAAATTCAGTCATATAACCTTTAACCCAAGTTTGTAAACAAAGCAGTCGACCGTGTCTTCCGTGACCCTGGTGACCCAAGGCTCTAAAAACGGCACAGAAATGTTTTTTTAAAAATGGGCATTAGCAAAAATGGCGGAAATTGGCATCTTGAGGGTATCTTATGTTATTTTACCTGTTTGAATCTCATTTTTGTTAAGATACTTGGTAATTTCCAACTAGGTCATCACTATTATTGTTCGACAGTCACAGGGCACGTGCTCGCTACGACGTCATCTAATGAATATGCAAAATGACAGACCATCGACTTTACAATACACGACGATACATGAATCTTTCAGCAAAAAATAAGAATTCATATCAATACACAATTTTTTATTCAATTTGAAATATGTGGCCGATTTGACTTTCATTTTAAGGCCGTTTTGACTTGGGCCGATTTGACTGGAATGGAAATCAGGAGAACTTATTGTCCGACTATGTGGAGAATACAATTTCACATTCATCTTGGCTTACTTTAGAAAAAGTAACGCCACAGAGTTCAAAACATTGACGTTATTCGGTAAAAAGATCCTTAGAGCTTATGTTGTACTGGGGAGGGGGGGAGGGGGAGGGTCATTGTTTTATTTCGTCATCTTTACAAGAACACATCGCATACTACCATCCTTCTCACTCACTTAACATGATTTACCTGTGTAATTTTCTACAACTCTGACGTACGAGTCTATATACCATGTGTGTTGTCATTTGATTTGGTTAAAAAAACGTGCATTTATCGTGACAAGAATTATCTCCCTTTATGAAATTTTGAGGTTAAATTTGGTATGAGGTTTCCGATTTCGACATATGAAAATGATAAATTCACATCCGCTGTTCTCATTCATTGATTTTATCAGATATCATTTTATCACATAGCCCATATAAGACCTAGATAATTTCAATATGTCAATATAACACTGGCCAGATATTTAACAAGAATTCCAAATCTGACTTGAAATGTAAATTCTAAATTTTGGGTGTTGATTAGTTTTGACTCCCTTATATCTTTAATTTTCAAATGGTAAGAACTATGCACAATCTGGTTCACACACAACACGAGAACTTTTTAAAGGAATTCGATGGAGAAAAAAAAATTGCATACAAATAAGACTTATTTCTTTTTTACCGTTATCATTTTTGGTATTGGTCCATTAAATAACCCACTTTATCTCGGACACCACAAGAGCTAGGTAAAGTCTTAAGAATACAATGATCGGCTCGGAAAATCTCATTGTCTCTCGACGGGAATTTTCGAAAATTCCCAAACATGATATATCTTTTCAGAATTAAATTGGAAAATTTCACATAAACCCGACTTACAGTAAATAAAACAAGTTTTAAAACATTTCTGTGTTGGTCCCCGTGATTTGGATGTTTCATTTTGAAAAGAAGAAAAAATCCTATCTAACTCTGACTTCAGATTTTTTTTTTAAATGAGGGTTGGTCCCATTTCGACTCACTTATATCTTAAATCCGTACATAATTTGTTGGAATACATATAAAGAAAATTTCATAGGAAGCATTTAAAAATGAAAAAAAATCATCAAAATTGGACGAAAATGCTCCACATACAAAAACAGAAAGCAATCTTTTTGGTTTCTGTAGTAAATTTCATTGAACAAAAAAAACATTGTAGAGGACCATTCAATGATCACCCCTACTAAGTCTACTTCTAATTAGCCCATCGATCAAAGATGAATAAAATGTGAAAAGTTTACAGACGACGGAAGTAAAGTAATGACAATACACTCCATGATAATAACACGGATCCCACCAGAGTCCGAGGTGAACTCAGGTGCTATGAAAGAGTAAGCAGTTCCTGTAGCACCAGTTTGTGATTTTCTTAATTTTCAAGATCATTGGGATAAAGGCACTACAAAAAATTACACAAAAAAACTGCACAGGACGTCATATTATAAGCGAAAGCTGAAAAGAAAAAGAAAAAAAAAAGCTGATTTCTTCTCTTTTCACTGGAGTAGACCTTGTATGAGGTATTTCACGTACGCAGTTTGGAATACGTCTGCAATTAGGGAGCACAATTATTGGAATGCCATTTGTTAAGAAACACTACAGATACATTTGTATGATGTCAATCGAAAACTCCAGTATTTTGAAAGAGTCCGTTTTAGAGTACTTTTTGTTAGAATCAGAGTAGATTTGCACAAAGAAATCTACATCTCTAGCCAAAACAAGAAACTAATACATGTACCTACGTCGACCATTATTTCAAGAGAGACAATTTTGAACCAATTCCTTTAACAGAACTTAAATCTTAGTGTTAGGTATGATAATATTAAAGGGATATTAAAGCTCATTTTGGTAAAAAAAAATATCTCATGAAAAGTTGCAATTGGTTCAATAAATGATATTTATGAAACATCAACCCGGTTTTTATCAATGAAACTTTGTAAAAGTGACATAATTCGTGGATAATTCTGTCATATCTTGCGGTCTTTGCTTTGAATTGAATTTTTGCTTCCTGGACAAAAATTCATTTCGACCCTTTTAAGTGATATTTTAACGATATTAGGGATTATATGGGCGTGCAAAGTATTTTTGGATTGTTTTTATTTACAATTAAATTGAAAAGAAACAACCTTCGTCACGAGTTGAAAAAATATATGTTAAAACGAGCTTTAATATCCCTTTAAACGGTAGAGATGTCAAAAGGTGCCATATGAGGAACATGAACTGCTTTATTGCGGAGCACCTAAGTTCACCTCTAGTTTTAAGTAGCCGGGTTCGTGTTACTGAATCTATAGTTTTATGTGCAGTGTTTATGTACCATTGATTGATTTTTTTCGTTTATGGCTTCTGATAAACCTTAAGATACCGTTGCAATAGGAGAGAGACCCAGATATAGTGAACCCCAAAATATTTTTTTTAAAGATTTTATTAGATTGTACATCCGATGCATTATGCATACAGGTTCTGGAGTAGCTAGTGTTTCATTTCTTCCGAAGGACAGAGTTGACTGCTGATAAAATCAATGTTAACATTGTGTTTCATTTCTTCCGAAGGACAGAGTTGACTGCTGATAAAATCAATGTTAACATTTTGTTTCATTTCTTCCAAAGGACAGAGTTGACTGCTGATAAAATCAATGTTAACATTTTGTTTCATTTCTTCTGAAGGACAGAGTTGACCGCTGATAAAAATCAATGTTAACATTGTGTTTTATTTCTTCCGAAGGACAGAGTTGACTGCCGATAAAATCAATGTTAACATTTTGTTTCATTTCTTCCGAAGGACAGAGTTGACTGCTGATAAAATCAATGTTAACATTTTGGACAGTTGACTGGCCCAGCTATATACCAGGGGGTGAATGTACGTCATAATTGGAAGTCATCTTGTGCCGCTTGAAGGTATGTTTGTTGTCAAACTCTCAAACACTTCGACAATGTTATTTCCACCTGTTGCGAAAACGTTGTCGACGTGTTTAAGAGTTGGACAACAAGTTTTTGAACAATGGACACATCGTTGTTTAGCGGACATTTAGGGCCATTTGACGCACTGTCACATTTAAATGTTACTCTTACAATAACTAATGCTATAAGTAAAAACTTACCTTCAGGCGGCACAAAATGGCTTCCAATCATGACGTACATTCACCCTCTGTATACCGCTGTTTGTATTGAAGCAATGGGAACAATTTTATTCATAAGTGATGGACGAATACATTTACTAAATTAATAAATTAAACGAATCTTCTAAATTCAAGCTATCGCAGTACGGGTATTATTCATGTCAAATGTATTTTTTTCAAATGTTGATATCATTTTTCAATTTCATCATCTGCACCATCATAATATTACATTCCCAATGATGTAGAGTTACGAGTGATGGACGCTACTGTTAATGTTACGGATGTTTGACACTACTGTTAAGGTTATGGATGTTTGACGCTACTGTTAAGGTTACTAATGTTTGGTGCTACTGTTAAGGTTATAGATGTTTGATGCTACTGCTAAGGTTACTAATGTTTGACGCTACTGTTAAGGTTATGGATGTTTGACGCTACTGTTAAGGTTACTAATGTTTGACGCTACTGTTAAGGTTACTAATGTTTGACGCTACTGCTAAGGTTACTAATGTTTGACGCTACTGTTAAGGTTATGGATGTTTGACGCTACTGTTAAGGTTATGGATGTTTGACGCTGCTGTTAAGGTTATGGATGTTTGACGCTACTGCTAAGGTTATGGATGTTTGACGCTACTGTTAAGGTTATAGATGTTTGACGCTACTGCTAAAGTTATAGATGTTTGACGCTACTGTTAAGGTTATGGATGTTTGATGCTACTGTTAAGATTATGGATGTTTGATGCTACTGTTAAGGTTATGGATGTTTGACACTACTGCTTTAAGGTTATAGATGTTTGGTGCTACTGTTAAGGTTATGGATGTTTGATGCTACTGTTAAGGTTATGGATGTTTGACGCTACTGCTTTAAGGTTATAGATTTTTGACGCTACTGCTTTAAGGTTATAGATGTTTGACGCTACTGCTAAGGTTATGTATGTTTGATGCTACTGCTAAGGTTATAGATGTTTGGTGCTACTGTTAAGGTTATGGATGTTTGACGCTACTGTTAAGGTTACTAATGTTTGACGCTACTGTTAAGGTTATGGATGTTTGATGCCACTGTTAAGGTTATGGATGTTTGACGCTA
Source organism: Bathymodiolus septemdierum (assembly GCA_963383655.1). Classification (NCBI taxonomy): domain Eukaryota; kingdom Metazoa; phylum Mollusca; class Bivalvia; order Mytilida; family Modiolidae; genus Bathymodiolus; species Bathymodiolus septemdierum. The sequence goes on along the minus strand of OY726528.1, from coordinate 59,297,634 downwards.
CTGCTAAGGTTATAGATGTTTGACGCTACTGTTAAGGTTATGGATGTTTGACGCTACTGCTTTAAGGTTATAGATGTTTGGCGCTACTGTTAAGGTTATGGATGTTTGTCGCTACTGTTAAGGTTATGGATGTTTGACGCTACTGTTAAGGTTATGGATGTTTGGCGCTACTGTTAAGGTTATGGATGTTTGACACTACTGCTTTAAGGTTATAGATGTTTGGCGCTACTGTTAAGGTTATGGATGTTTGACGCTACTATTAAGGTTATGGATGTTTGACGCTACTGCTTTAAGGTTATGGATGTTTGTCGCTACTGTTAAGGTTATGGATGTTTGACGCTACTGTTAAGGTTATGGATGTTTGACGCTACTGCTAATGTTATAGATGTTTGCCGCTACTGTTAAGATTATGGATGTTTGACGCTACTGCTAAGGATATAGATGTTTGGCGCTACTGTTAAGGTTATGGATGTTTGACGCTACTGTTAAGGTTATGGATGTTTGACGCTACTGCTAATGTTATAGATGTTTGCCGCTACTGTTAAGATTATGGATGTTTGACGCTACTGCTAAGGATATAGATGTTTGGCGCTACTGTTAAGGTTATGGATGTTTGACGCTACTGCTAAGGTTATAGATGTTTGACGCTACTGTTAAGTTACTAATGTTTGGTGCTACTGTTAAGGTTATGGATGTTTGACGCTACAATTAAGATTATGGATGTTTGATGCTACTGCTTTAAGGTTATAGATGTTTGGCGCTACTGTTAAGGCTATGGATGTTTGACGCTACTGCTAAGGTTACTAATGTTTGGTGCTACTGTTAAGGTTACTAATGTTTGACGCTACTGCTAAGGTTATGGATGTTTGGCGCGACTGTTAAGGCTATGAATGTTTGACGCTACTGCTAAGGTTATATATGTTTGGCGCTACTGTTAAGGCTATGGATGTTTGGCGCTACTGCTAAGGTTATATATGTTTGGCGCTACTGTTAAGGCTATGGATGTTTGGCGCTACTGTTAAGGTTATAGATGTTTGGCGCTACTGTTAAGGTTATGGATGTTTGACGCTACTGTTAAGGTTATGGATATTTGAAGCTACTGTTAAGGTTATGGATGTTTGGCGCTACTGTTAAGGTTACTAATGTTTGGTGCTACTGCTAAGGTTATAGATGTTTGACGCTACTGTTAAGGTTATGGATGTTTGATGCTACTGCTAAGGTTATAGATGTTTGACGCTACTGTTAAGGTTATGGATGTTTGACGCTACTGTTAAGGTTATGGATGTTTGACGCTACTGTTAAGGTTAGGGATGTTTGATGCTACTGTTAATGTTATGGATGTTTGGCGCTACTGTTAAGGTTACTAATGTTTGGTGCTACTGTTAAGGTTATGGATGTTTGACGCTACTGTTAAGGTTATGGATGTTTGATGCTACTGTTAAGGTTATGGATGTTTGGTGCTACTGTTAAGGTTACTAATGTTTGGTGCTACTGTTAAGGTTATGGATGTTTGACGCTACTGTTAAGGTTATGGATGTTTGGTGCTACTGTTAAGGTTACTAATGTTTGGTGCTACTGTTAAGGTTAGGGATGTTTGGCGCTACTGTTAAGGTTATGGATGTTTGACGCTACTGTTAAGGTTATGGATGTTTGACGCTACTGTTAAGGTTATGGATGTTTGGTGCTACTGTTAAGGTTATGGATGTTTGACGCTACTGTTAAGGTTATGGATGTTTGATGCTACTGTTAAGGTTATGGATGTTTGGTGCTACTGTTAAGGTTACTAATGTTTGGTGCTACTGTTAAGGTTATGGATGTTTGACGCTACTGTTAAGGTTATGTATGTTTGGTGCTACTGTTAAGATTATGGATGTTTGGCGCTACTGTTAAGGTTATGGATGTTTGACGCTACTGTTAAGGTTATGGATGTTTGACGCTACTGCTTTAAGGCTATAGATGTTTGGCGCTACTGTTAAGGCTATGGATGTTTGGTGCTACTGTTAAGGTTACTAATGTTTGGTGCTACTGTTAAGGTTATGGATGTTTGGTGCTACTGTTAAGGTTATAGATGTTTGACGCTACTGTTAAGGCTACTAATGTTTGGTGGTACTATTAAGGTTATGGATGTTTGACGCTACTGTTAAGGTTATGGATGTTTGATGCTACTGTTAAGGTTATGGTTGTTTGGTGCTACTGTTAAGGTTACTAATGTTTGGTGCTACTGTTAAGGTTATGGATGTTTGACGCTACTGTTAAGGTTATGGATGTTTGACGCTACTGCTAATGTTATAGATGTTTGGCGCTACTGTTAAGGCTATGGATGTTTGATGCTACTGTTAATGTTATGGATGTTTGGTGCTACTGTTAAGGTTATGGATGTTTGACACTACTGCTAATGTTATGGATGTTTGGCCCTACTGTTAAGGTTATGGATGTTTGACGCTACTATTAAGGTTATGGATGTTTGACGCTACTGCTAATGTTATGGATGTTTGACCCTACTGTTAAGGTTATGGATGTTTGGTGCTACTGTTAATGTTATGGATGTATGGCCCTACTGTTAAGGTTATGGATGTTTGACGCTACTATTAAGGTTATGGATGTTTGACGCTACTGCTAATGTTATGGATGTTTGGCCCTACTGTTAAGGTTATGGATGTTTGACGCTACTGTTAAGGTTATGGATGTTTGATGCTACTGTTAAGATTATAGATGTTTGGCGCTACTGTTAAGGCTATGGATGTTTGATGCTACTGTTAAGGTTATGGATGTTTGACGCTACTGTTAAGGCTACTAATGTTTGGTGCTACTGTTAAGGTTATGGATGTTTGACGCTACTGTTAAGGTTATGGATGTTTGGCGCTACTGTTAAGGTTAATAATGTTTGGTGCTACTGTTAAGGTTATGGATGTTTGACGCTACTGTTAAGGTTATGGATGTTTGACGCTACTGCTTTAAGGTTATAGATGTTTGACGCTACTGCTTTAATGTTATGGATGTTTGGCGCTACTGTTAAGGTTATGGATGTTTGACGCTACTGTTAAGGTTATATATGTTTGGCGCTACTGCTAATGTTATAGATGTTTGGCGCTACTGTTAAGATTATGGATGTTTGACGCTACTGCTAAGGATATAGATGTTTGGCGCTACTGTTAAGGTTAAGGATGTTTGACGCTACTGCTAAGGTTATAGATGTTTGACGCTGCTGTTAAGATTATGGATGTTTGACGCTACTGTTAAGGTTATGTATGTTTGGTGCTACTGTTAAGATTATGGATGTTTGGCGCTACTGCTAAGGTTATGGATGTTTGACGCTACTGTTAAGGTTATGGATGTTTGACGCTACTGCTTTAAGGCTATTGATGTTTGGCGCTACTGTTAAGGCTATGGATGTTTGATGCTACTGTTAAGGTTACTAATGTTTGGTGCTACTGTTAAGGTTATGGATGTTTGACGCTACTGTTAAGGTTATGGATGTTTGACGCTACTGCTTTAAGGCTATAGATGTTTGGCGCTATTGTTTAGGCTACTAATGTTTGGTGCTACTGCTGTAAGGTTATAGATGTTTGACGCTACTGCTAAGATTATAGATGTTTGACGCTACTGCTTTAATGTTATGGATGTTTGGCGCTACTGCTAAGGTTATAGATGTTTGACGCTACTGCTTTAATGTTATGGATGTTTGGCGCTACTGTTAAGGTTATGGATGTTTGACGCTACTGCTAAGGTTATATATGTTTGGCGCTACTGCTAATGTTATAGATGTTTGGCGCTACTGTTAAGATTATGGATGTTTGACGCTACTGCTAAGGATATGGATGTTTGGCTCTACTGTTAAGGTTATGCATGTTTGACGCTACTGCTTTAAGGTTATAGATGTTTGACGCTACTGTTAAGGTTATGGATGTTTGACGCTACTGCTTTAAGGTTATAGATGTTTGACGCTACTGTTAAGATTATGGATGTTTGACGCTACTGTTAAGGTTATGTATGTTTGGTGCTACTGTTAAGATTATGGATGTTTGGCGCTACTGTTAAGGTTATGGATGTTTGACGCTACTGTTAAGGTTATGGATGTTTGACGCTACTGCTTTAAGGTTATAGATGTTTGGCGCTACTGTTTAGGCTACTAATGTTTGGTGCTACTGCTTTAAGGTTATAGATGTTTGACGCTACTGTTAAGGTTATGGATGTTTGACGCTACTGTTAAGGTTATGGATGTTTGACGCTACTGCTAAGGTTATATATGTTTGGCGCTACTGTTAAGGTTATGGATGTTTGGCGTTACTGTTAAGGTTATGGATGTTTGACGCTACTGCTTTAAGGTTATAGATGTTTGACGCTACTGTTAAGGTTATGGATGTTTGACGCTACTGCTTTAAGGTTATAGATGTTTGACGCTACTGTTAAGGTTATGGATGTTTGATGCTACTGTTAAGGCTATGGATGTTTGGCGTTACTGTTAAGGTTATGGATGTTTGACGCTACTGCTTTAAGGTTATGGATGTTTGGCGTTACTGTTAAGGTTATAGATGTTTGACGCTACTGCTAAGGTTATAGATTATTTGGCGCTACTGCTAAGGTTATAGATGTTTGATGCTACTGCTAAGGTTATAGATGTTTGGCGCTACTGTTAAGGTTATGGGTGTTTAACGCTACTGCTAAGGTTATAGATGTTTGGCGCTACTGTTAAGGTTATAGATGTTTGACGGTACTGCTAAGGTTATAGATGTTTGGCGCTACTGTTAAGGTTATAGATGTTTGACGCTACTGCTAAGGTTATAGATGTTTGGCGCTACTGTTAAGGTTATAGATGTTTGACGGTACTGCTAAGGTTATAGATGTTTGACGCTACTGCTAAGGTTATAGATGTTTGACGCTACTGCTAAGGCTATAGATGTTTGACGCTACTGCTAAGGTTATAGATGTTTGACGCTACTGTTAAGGTTATAGATGTTTGACGCTACTGCTAAGGTTATAGATGTTTGGCGCTACTGTTAAGGTTACTAATGTTTGGCGCTACTGTTAAGGATACGGATGTTAAGATTACTGATGATTAGCGCTACTATTTACAATTTTTCAGTAATATCGTGGCAATCAGTTTAGTGGTGAAGGAAACAGGACTACCCGCAGAAACCAACCGTTCAAGTATGCCAATCTACGGTTGGGAATCAAACTCGTAGACACTGATTGCATCATTAGATATATGTAAATCCAACTATCGTGGAATCACGCCATTGAAGGTCCTTCCAGTGACGTAGAGCATAGGGATGTGTTCGATTTTTTATTATACATCCTTTAACAAAACCTGTTTAGAGATGCGAGATGTGCTATAAAAATGAAAAACAAAAAATACCATACCTTCGGAACACTTCCAAAATCAAATCGAAAACTCGTAGAAACAGAGGCTAAATCGACACCCGTAATACACATATACATGACCACTCACTTTCCTGGCTTGAAACAGGCACTTCAATGAAGAGTGGCGGGGCTATATTAGTCTTATGTGCCATTAATATCTTTACAATCAAGTTTAGAAACACAAGAGATAGAAGAAGAGTTTGAAGATACCAAAGGGAGGTAATCAGAATCCGTAAATCGAAGAACAGGCAACACAATGGACAAACGAAAAAGTTCAAAAGGACAAACAACGATCTACAAAGCATACAAATAAAACTAAAGATCGAGTAATACGAACCCAACTAAAAACCGGAGACGAACTCAGGTGTTCCGGAAGGATAAGCAGTTCCTGCTCCAATATTGGCACTCGTGTTAATTTAGCTACAAATCCGTGTATGTAACAAACTGCTTATTTCTTAAAATAAAGCAATTACTGTGCCTTTTAAATAGGCATCATGACAAGAGAATCTTTGCAGAGTATAAATACCAAACATTCTAATAAAGATTTTTTTTATTTTGAACTACAAGTATACAAATACATGAACTGAAGTATTAAAATAAATGTATATTGAATTTTACATGTATTTTGCAAAACGGTAAAGAAACATAATCAGATGTAAACTAAAACGTTGGCAACAGTCATTTTAATAAATATGAGAAAATTGTATTATGTACTGAACAAACTGTTATTGTTGTTTAACGTCAAATGATTTTATCATAACTATAACATGGCGAAAATAAACTACATTTCGATGAGATAACGATGTCAGCTTGTACCAGACCAATACGTTTGCACTAGACCAATACGCTTAGTTGGATATTTATAGTACAAGCTCATTGTTCCACAACAGTCCGCTGGGATACAATTCGATTCACTCGGACACATTATTCTGATTACGAGCAATCCAGTCTTTGCTTTTACTTCTTAGTGTTGAGTGCTTAGCAGTGTTTATAGTGTTTGATTTGACCCGACCGGGCTCGAAGCTACAATGATTTTGGCTATCCTGTTTAGGTCCTTTGGTTTTATTGCTCCCAAAACTTTAAATTGTTTGTCTTTCCAAATTTTCGATTTTGGGCATACCTGATGAAGGTTATTCCAGAAACGCGTCGTGCGCACTAAATGTGATATCTACGTTTTTATTTATATCTACCTCACTAGAGTCGAGCACGATTATAGTGTTACTAACTGGCTGTTTCTGTATTGGTCCTGGTATAGATTCTCGGTCAGCCGAGGGCCAATACTGCTGACCGAGAATCTATACCAGGGTCAATACAGAAACAGCCAGTTCGTAACACTTTTATTAAATAATCTAACTGGTCCGTATGACAGGGCCGTATGAATATATTTCCAGGGCGGTATGGATAAATTAACAGGGCCGTATGGATATATTGACAGGGCCGTATGAGCATGGTTTTTACGGCACTAATGATGACCAATAATATAGTGCTACTAACTGGCTTGACAATGGTGATTACTTTTACCTATGTAACATTTTGCCACCAACAGCAGTACTCTGAACGCACCTATTTGTTTTGCCACCAACGGCAGTACTAGTATTCGGAACGCACCTATTACAACACATGTTTCATTCCCTAAACTGTAATATCCCCTCGAACTGCTGATGACGATCTCATATATGAAAACATGATTTTAACTAAAAGTATGATTCTTCATTTGTAATATGAGGCGGGTGCAACCTGAAACGCTCCCGAAGAACAGTAATTTTTCTTCCTGCTTACAAAATATCAAGCTTAAAAATAACACTACCTAAAACTCTACAGCTGAAAACTTTGGATTTCTTGCAGCAGACGATCACAATGAATGAGAATACGCAGTGGCAAATGATTAAAGATTCGGTGTTATTCCCTTTGAGTTCGGGATTTTCCGTTTCATTGTTTCATTTTTATTTGAAAAAAAAATCGACTAGAGGTGTATTGTTCTGTATTTCTTCTTTTTTCTCGTTGCATCGATCACTTTATTTGCTACTCGCATATTGTTTATATTGGAAACAGTTTAGGTCACGTGATTTGACTTAATTTATTTCCGGTTGGCAGCCATAGTTTAGGTCACGTGATTTTGTTTTTATTTCCGGTTGGCAGCCATGTTGTTGAACATTTTGAAGTGCATTAGTATGTTCATACTTCTACCATTAACGCTCCCTTAGGGAGCGTACAATTATGCAAAAGAGAAAGTTTTGAAATGAACTCCTCTATGTAAAATGCAGCTCGGATTAAAATCAGAAGTGAATTTATCCATATTGGCCCCGGGTTAGTACTTATTGGCCCGGGGTCGAAATGCCGTAATAAAATAGTTTAATGAGAGGAAAAATTAAAGCCGTATTAGTCAGGCCGATTTTGTCATAATAGGACAGATTTTTACATATTATTTATTATTACATACTTAGTTCAAATAAAGGCATTTTTGTATGACCAATATGACCGGAAGTAAACTGTCCATATTTTCACACCCCGGGAAAATAACCGGTTATTGGATTACTACAAGATCATTTCCATATCGAGGCCCATATTGGCCCGGGGCCAATATGGGCCTCGACTTCGTCTCAGGCCAATATGGGTGTCTCTTTTCTAGATGTCGGAAGTATGCAATAAATAGTTTAATACATGGGCATTTCCATATTGGCCTGGTTATCATCCCTCGACCCATATTGGCTCTCGACTGCGTCTCAGGCCAATATGGGGATCTCGGGATGATAACCAGACCAATATGGAAATGCCCATGTATTAATCTGTAAATAATATACAGTTATGTCCGGTCTAAATTGATTTAGAAAATTTAAAAAAAAAGTGATTTAAAAATCAAATGTCAGTAATTTGGAGTTTAACATATTTTTATAATCTGCATTGGAACAATTATCTGTATTTTAAAGGCTTACTTTACATTTAAGAGGAGATGATCATGATGGCATTGTTACACATGGCTGGTCTAGAGAATTCCGAATGCATATGAAAAATCCAGCGCAAACCGGAAGGTAGATATTGTGTGGTATTTTTTGTTTTTCGCCTTGTAAAAATTCCGAGGATAATCTTAATAGCAAATAGAAAATTTGCAAGATATATACAGCATTGTAATTTTGAACAGATTGTGGGAAAATAAAATATGTTATTTTCATTGAACTTAGCATGAAAAAGGACCTTTTGCTCGTATTAAAGGGAAATTACTCCTGTAAAACATATAAATTTTGAAAATTAGTATAGCCTATCATTCGATAATTCCCAAGTTTGGCTATGAGTTGTGGCTTTAATAATCCTATGTTTCCATTGTCTAATCTGTTTTATTCAACAGATATCTACATATTAATTGAATGTAAAAAAAAAAGTCATTACACAAAGAAAATGAATTGCCGGCAACATACTTTTCTGTTTTGTTTTGCTGAAGCATACTTCATATATGCACACAAAATGTAGATACCGTATTGGACGGTGACGTGGGTTTCTCAAATTTCTAAAATAAAAAAAATAGTAGTGTTACTAGAAACATACTGGGTAGGTCACGCATCAATAGAGTCACTGATATATGCACCATATTAATTGTACATGGCTTTCTCTATTAAAAAATATCCACACAATAGAAAACAAAATCCATCCACCTCGTTAAAATCTCGTATCTTGCGTGATTTCCTCTACTTGCTTATGTTCGGGTTGCTTATCTCTACTTATAGGTTGCTTCTTTGGTGCTTCCGGTTCCTCGTTCTTGTTATCTGTTGGTGCCTTATGTTTGTAGTAGTTGTAACTAATGCACAGCATTACCAAGAACATCATCGCTAACCCAACTCCAACGCAAATTCCTAATAATCTGGCCTTGTATCGCTCTCCTTCTACATCTGGATGTTTATATTCTGAAAGGAGAACCATATTAATTTAGCCTATCAATTTAGGATAAACTGGTTTAATAATAATGAATATAAATTTGTTTTCATCATGAATGAAAAGGGGGTCATATCATTCCTGTCCACAGTTACGTTAAGCTTCTTTATCCCTACGTTGTGATGACGTCACGTAATCACTCGCGCTGAAAGATCTAAAGCGAGATGAAGACATTCTTGTAAACATTTATGCAAAATATAAGAATTTTCAATACATCTGATTAATCCGGTATATAAACTAGAATTCTTGCTCATCACAACAGAATAACGGCAATCAAAGGAAAATCATGTTGAAGTACAGCGTAATCTAGCTACTACTGGCATAAATATGCACAACATCACAACAAAATAAATATGAGAAAAGACATCCCTTGTAAATAAAAAAAAATACGAAAGACGATATTTCAGAGATGATTATAGTTGATTATATTCAGCCGATAGTCCATAATAACATGTCCAGATGGGTTATTGTTGCCCAGAGAATGAAAACAATCACATTAACAGGACGGGTGCCCCTAGTGGAGCAGGAACTATTAGCCCTTCAGGAGCACATGATTTCACCCCGGTTGTTGGGGGTCTATTGTTTCTTCTGTAATCTTTTGTAGATCTTTGTTTGTTCTGTTGCCCTTTTTGACCATTGTATTGTCTGTCCTTCAGTTTACTGTTTCTGATTACCCATTTTGTATCTTCAAACTTTTCTTATGGGTTTTTGAGTTGAAGATATTTCGCATATTTATTAAATGTCCATCAGATAAAATAGTACTCAAGTATATTTGATATTGTTACAGTTGATACGATATTCCAGAGCTAAATCTTCCTATCATGATTTCCTTGATAAACGGTTGATGTTTACAAAGAAGCTACTGAACCAAGGGTTACCCGTGGTTAAATTGAAGTCATTACGACGAAAATTTTACGGTTGCCACCATGCCTTGGTTAACAGTTACGGAATCTCTGTGTCACAAATTACCACGGATATGTTCCATTTGTCGTAATCATAATCTCGTCCTTTCTTCATTTATAAATGTGAACATCGAAGTTTTAACAAGAATAATACGACGATGGCATAAGAGGAACTGCTTACCCCACCCTGAGTTCATCTCGGTTTAGTTGGGTTCGCGTTGTCCAATCTTTCTCTTTTGGCCATTGTATTTTCTGTCCTGCGCATTACGGCATCTGATTATCCGTCTTGGTATATCAAACTATTGGTATTGGTATTGGCAGCGACCAAAGAACCGTTTGATGAAATTATCAATAACACAACTGGTGTTACTAATAGAGAGGGACCGCTACCCTCTCGGAGCATCTGAGTTCACCCCCTGTAGTGGGATTCGCGTTGCTCTATTTTTTAGTTTTCTGTGTAGTATTTTGTGGATCGTTGTTTGTCATTTGTCTTTTGTGTTGTCTGTGTTTCTTCGATTTATCCCTATGTTATCTTTAAACTTTTCTTAATAGAATGACTATATTTAGGTGAATTTTGACCCTAATCAGATAACGGTGTATTATAAAATATCACCTGTATGGTTGCTTGCTTCACATTCTAAAGTTGAGATAAAAGTCCACAGAGCCAATGATACACCACTACATATAAAATCCATACTTTATATACTTTTCAAATCTGTAACAAATCATAAGCAATTGATTAATGGCTTATTCTAATGTTATATAAAATACTATTACATTAGGTTTAATATTAAAATGAAAAACAAGAAATACCAGAATGTAGGACCAGTTCTAATATCCAATCGAAAATCATAGAAATAGGCAAAAATTGCACTTTCTGTGTTGTTTCTGTTTTTTAATTGTGATAACCTCAATAAGAAATAGATGTTAAGGCACATATGTACTTGTGTTCCGTTCTTAGGGGGGGATAGTTCTGATGTTTAACGCCACTTTCAACATTATTTCAGCTATATCGTGGCGGTCAGTTTTATTGTTGGAGGAAACCGGAGAAAATCACAGACATGTCGCAAGTTACTGACTGACAAATTTTATCACATGTATCGAGTACATCTCGCCATGAGTGGGATTTGAACTCATAACTTTAGTGGTGATAGAATTTTGATTGTACATGTAGTTGTAAATCCAACTACCGTACGATTACCGTTCTTTTTCCATATCTTGTCACAATAAAGCGAAAAGCAGCAAATTCCACACCTTCAAAAGAGGTCCAAAATCCAAAATACAGAAAGAGAGACAAACTACTATTTTACTCCTACGAAACACAATTCTAGTGTACAAAATGATATTAACTACGATCTCTGTGGAAAAAGTATCTACATGTCATTATTATGCAGGAAAAAGGACAGGGAACAAGTTACACTGACCATATCGGACAACTTTGTACCATTCCAACTTTATTTGTCCAATCTCTAGTTTCTTTACTTCGTCTTGAATTGTATTTCATGATTGTAGTTATTTAATCGTCGTCTTTCATAAAAGATAATTAATAAGCCAAACTAAAATGACATTTATACGATTTTTAATTTGTTCGTGTTTCTCAATCTTTATTTTTCTGTGTAGTATTTTGTAGATCATTGTCCTTTTGTTCTTTTTCTTTCGACCATTGTATTGTCTGTCCTTCAATAAACGGCTTCTGAATACCCCTTTGGTATCTTCTAACTTTTCTTTCGACCATTGTATTGTCTCTCCTTCAATAAACGGCTTCTGAATACCCCTTTGATATCTTCAAACTTTTCTTATAAATTCCACAATTAAACGTAAATGTTATATCTCAGTCTAAATTACAGTCATTGCGCATTTAAGAAAAAAAAACTTAATCTCATGTTCATTACAGAAATTCAACATTAATGCAAAAAATATTGATACATACCTCAGAGCATAAAAAGGATGAATCTGTAGAAGTTTGTATTTTCAGTTAAAACAGATAAGCGATAAGACAATATACTTTATTCGTCCTTGGAAATATACTAATATACATCACATAGGAGGGTGTAGAAGGGAAATTATTTATGATAACACTGTTTTTATTATTATAGTTATTTGTAATATATCATTCATGAACACCGAATGTATACATAATAAAGAACAAAATTATTTGAAGGTTTCACTTTAAGAACTTATGTAGGTACAATTAAGCTTTAGAATTACTGAGACAACACATTTTTTAAATAACAGAAAATTCAAGTACATTTCCTCAAAATACTTTTTATCTAAATAATTGATGTACATATTGAAGTATGTTGCAAAATCGTTAAAACAACACTGCAATTGTCTAGTTTATATTTATTTTCATATTTCGTTTTGATGAAACACCAGAAGAGCCGTTGTTGGTAGATATTTTAAAAGGACATCCTTAGTGGACCCCATTGTCACACATGGTTATTTCAATGAAAAGACAAATAAACTAACGCCTTTACTTACCTGTATGTACGAATACACATGTAATCTACTTATTTCAAATGTAGCATGTCATTTTTCTTACATTTGCACTCCAAAACCTTAAATTAATTGCTTTAATGCATGTTATATACATCAAACGGCATAACACACAATTTACAAACAAAATAAAAATAAATAGGAGAAATTATTTTGACAGGTATATTATAGGTGTGACAAGTGAATGGTAGATTAATACCTATTCGTTTATCTTTATGTCACCATTTATGTTAAATATACATATATTGTCACAAAAAATCAAATTCATTTGTAGCAGATTTAGAAACAACAACAAGAAATGTGACTTTTACATAGATGATAAAACTTTAAATCGCACACTTACATCTCGCGTGGCGTTATTATCAAAATGCCCAAAAATATTTTTGTGGCGTCACAATATACAACCAGTGAGCAAAAAAGACAAAGAAAACGTTATAACAACCCAATATATAATAAAAATAAAAACGTAGATATCAAATTTAGTGCGTAAGATGTGTTTCTGGGATAACCTTCAGCTCAAAGACAAATAAATTTAAAATCTTAGGGAACAAAGGGCTTAAACAGGATCAACTAAGTTCACCTATGCCTGAGGGAGAAGTACCTTAGTTTTAATAATAAAGACATGATTTAGGTGTGCTAGTTAAAGGATAACCATTGCTAAATCAACAACACATTTTCTTTTTTTCTATTCACCTTAATTCTCTAGATATATTAATATTATCATCTCTGTACTCGAGTAATAGGTGTGATTATTAGCAATCAAATCGTCCATGTAAACAAGTCATGTTTCTCTTAAAATTATTCAATGAGATGACACTAGTTAGGACAACTTTGTTTTATTTATTTATCTACGACGGAATGAGACAAGGTTGCCCACTTTGTAGTTGTATTTGTAAGTACATGTACACTCAGAAAAAAAACTCAAATTCCATATCATAACAATATATTTGTATAATGGGAAATTGGATCTCCTGTACTTGGCGATCGCAATAATGGTATAAAAATGTGTTCCAGTATTGTATACCAGTATTGTACCAGTATTGTGATTTTAAAAAAATATATATTTTACTTGTGTATACTATTGTAGTAAGTATTGTAATAGGTATTGTGGAAATGTTACTATACTAGTATTGTCAATACCCGATTCTACAAGGATTTTTATGTGCGTAGCTATGTTGACTTTGACATGAAAGACTACATAAAGTGTTGTATGATATATTTATTTTGTACAGTTATAACGCTGTCTTCAACCTATGCCAACATTTTGAAATATCATATTCAAGGTATGCCAACAAACATTTTATTACAGGTGTTTATATAACAATTAATGATAGTTACAGGTAAGTAAATTTGGAAATGCAGGTCTCAAAAGTTATGGTTTTTTTCTAAAAAAATATTCTGATTCCCAATGTTGCTGAAAAAAATATTCTGATTTTGGTGGAGGGAAAAAAAATAATCTGATTCAGAGTTTTTGTCATATAATCTAATGTTAAAGTCTGGAAAAAAAATTCGCGCTTTGCGCGACAAAAAATAAATATTCTAACTCTTGTGTTGTCCAAACAAAATTTCTGAACGAAACAAATAACCATAACCCCCCCCCCTTCAAGTTAAATGGTCGGTCCCTAATTATTAAGCATGGCTAGTCATGTTTATATAACAATTAACCTATTCAACCTATGCCAACATTTTTTCTTACCTTTTTATAATTATTTTTTCAAAACGTTGGCATAGGTTGAATGAACCTTGTAACAAATGAAAATTAATATAAATAAAAATAATAATTATTAATACATGTAATTCAAAAACATGTGCTAACACCCTCCATTCAAACCTTAAAACATTTCCATGTGGTAGCCTAGCCTGTGCAAAAAGATATAAAATTGTACAGTCGTCAATTTTTTAAGTGAACAATTACAATTTAATTCAAATTAATCAATATAATTTAACTGGTTACTTTGTTTAATTTCAAAGTTCTTTTGATGCTGTGAGTATAATTTTGTAAACTGAGTTATTTAATTTGCTTGATGATCAAAATTCTTTTGTGGAACTGTGGTAACCAAGCTTTCGGCAACATCCTGGAGCACATAGCAGAACAGAACCTAGTCTAAGACATTTCACAATATTAGGACAATTAATGTTATCATCACTTTTTGTTATCTTGTTTAATTATCATGATGATTGTTGTGTATTGTGATGTATTACTGATACGATGTTATAAATGCCAATAAAATGATACACAATGAACTTGTACTTTTAGTATGCTTTTCAACAGTTGATGACATGAACCTCCTAATATGAAGCAATCAATTCAATACACTACAAAAAATCCATGCAATTTCATATTTTCATAATTGAATTAAAATACCAATATCTTAATTACATTACTGGTATATCAGTATTGTACAAAATTTTGAAATTTTGAAATAAATTCACAATACTGGAACACATTTTTATACCACAATACTGGTATACTAGAGTACCAGTACAGGAGATCCTGGAAATTTAAATCAATCTCTAATTCAAATAACTTGATACAAATTTGATATATTTGTAAAGAAATTATGGCAGGCCGCCTGATAGATTACCCATGTTTCAATTGGTATTGAGAAAGCAGTTTCACAAACTGGAAAAGAAACTC
The DNA here is from genome assembly GCA_963383655.1 of Bathymodiolus septemdierum. NCBI lineage: Eukaryota > Metazoa > Mollusca > Bivalvia > Mytilida > Modiolidae > Bathymodiolus > Bathymodiolus septemdierum. The sequence continues at coordinate 59,282,313 of OY726528.1, read as the reverse complement.
CTCTATTTTTTGAATACCATTGTCTTTGTTTACAGGTGAATCATATTGTTGGATATTTAAACTTTTTATGTATGATTTGGAAGAGATGTCAATATGTCACTGATTAAAAATCCCTTGGAAAAATTCAACTCATCCGTATACCGAAGAAGAACAGACAACACAATGAACAAAAGAAGAAGAACAGACAACACAATGGCCAAAAGAAGAAGAACAGACAACACAATGGCCAAAAGAAGAAGAACAGACAACACAATGGCCAAAAGAAGAAGAACAGACAACACAATGGCCAAAAGAAGAAGAATAGACAACACAATGGCCAAAAGAAGAAGAACAGACAACACAATGGTCAAAAGAAGAAGAACAGACAACACAATGGCCAAAAGAAGAAGAACAGACAACACAATGGCCAAAAGAAGAAGAACAGACAACACAATGGCCAAAAGAAGAAGAACAGACAACACAATGGCCAAAAGAAAATAAACAGAAGGACAAACAACGATCTACAAAACATACATATAAAACTAAAGATCGAGTAACACGAACCCCACTAAAAACCGGGGGTGAACTCAGGTGCTTCGGAAGGGTGGGCTGCAGGCAGTTCCTGTTCCACTAGTGACATCCGTCGTGTTAATCTAGTTGGGTGAACTAATGTGCTCCGGAAGGGTAAGCAGTTCCTGCTCCACTAGTGACACACGTCGTGTTAATCTAGTTAAGCATTTGTCTAAAGGTTGATTGATCTTCTTTGTAAAGCAAACTATTTCCAATATATAAAAAAAAAATATTACTTTTATTTTTCATTTTAAATAAAGGACTAACACCACACAGTAATAGACTGTTATGGGAAAAAGCAACAGACATCCTTTATCACCAATATTAAGTCAAGTACTTATTCAATATCAACAGGTGACTGACTTTTTTCCTTACATTTATGCAGTAAAAAAGAACCAATGTTTAAGATTATCTCCCTGTGTATCAATTCTTTTGTTTGTAATCAATGAATAGTCTTCTTCTTTTTTTTTTTTATACATATATTGATAAATGATGACAGACAGATAATTATGATTATTTTAATTCTTTTCTTGTCATGGTTTTGAATATTATGACTACATCATGATTTGTGCACTGAATGTGAAAGGATGCTAAACGTTACTTTCAAAGTAACTGGTTCTATCTTAGACTAGGGCCTATTTAAAGAATTGTGGGGAGTTCACGTTACATATATATCTGCATTTTTCATTTTCTGTTTAAAATGTGTGCCCTATTTTTCTTTTGTTTTATGATATTCCATGTGAGGTATTGTCATCACTATGTATCTGTCAGTGTTGTCGTAATCTTTATCCGTTAGCTTTCAAGAACAGTTTGAAGATACCAAAGGGGTAATCAGATTCCGTATACCGAAGAAGAACAGACAACACAATGGCCAAAAGAAAAAGTACAAAAGGACAAACAACGATCTACAAAACATACATATAAAACTAAAGATCGAGTAACACCAACCTCACTAAAAACCGGGGGTGAACTCAGGTGCTCCGGAAGGGTAGGCAGTTCCTGCTCCACTAGTGACATCCGTCGCGTTAATCTAGTTGGGTGAACTCAGGTGCTCCGGTAGGGTAAGCAGTTCCTGCTCCACTAGTGACACACGTCGTGTTAATCTAGTTAAACATATGTCTTATTTCTCATAAACCAGTGGTCCAGTTATAACCAAACTTAGTAGAAATGTAACTTGGGTAGTCCTCAACATATTACATGATTTTCATTTTATTCAGAAATTCAGAACTATCCACATAGGTTGTTTTTTTGTTTTTTTTTATATATATATTGGAAATAAACCCCCCTTTTTTTTTCTGTTTACATCAAAGAACATCAATGTCGTACACCAGTCTGGTGAAGGACATAAACTATAAAAATGGTATTTGCTGCTTATCTGCTATACACCCAGCATTAAGCAATACGAACTAATACTGGTTGGCTCGGAATCAGAATAATGTGCCACAACATTACTATCTTTGCATTATAAAGATCAAATTAAGCGTGTTGGTCTGGTACAAAGCGGACATCATCTTCATTTCGTTGAATGTAGCTTGTTCTCGCCATTATATAACTGACAATGATTGCTCATTTAGCGTTAAACAACAACTACTCTCATTCATACAACATAAACTGTGACAAAGGACTGGTGGACGGGAAGAATGTTCACATAATGTTCTATTGAAATGTCTGTCTTTATTCGACTTACGACTTCTGGTAGCTTATTTGATATTTTCAAACTTTTCTTACTAATAATATATTATGCATTCTCTATCCAGAGTCGTCGTTCCTGCTACGCTACTGAACTTCCCCGTTGTGTAGCGTAGCAGGAACGACAACTCTGGATAGAGAATGTAAGTCGTAATTCCGCGAGCCAGCTAAAGAACCAAAGAAATCAGCAGTTATTTGACTGCAACGTACACATAATTGTCTTGAGACCACCACTGAAATATTGTTGAAAGTGGTGGTGTTAAACACCCAACATTCATACCCATCCTGTGTAATAATGGTTGGTTAGTTTTTTAGTATTTAACGCCACTTTCAACACTATTTCAAGTATATCGTGGCGGTCAGTTTTATTGATGGAGGAAACCGGAGAACCTGGAGAAAACCACCGATCTGTCGCAAGTCAGTGACAAACTTTATCTTATAATGTTGTACATCCCACCATGAGCCGGAGTCAAATCTACAACATCAGTGGTGATAGGTACTGATTGCATAGGTAGTTGTAAATCCAACTACCATACGATCACGGTCACGACGGTCCCTCCTTTGTAATAAATTTAATACAATTTAGTTATATTTTATAAATTTCTTAACCTGTCCAGTTGCTTTTAGAAATGCATTGCTTGAGTTTTCTCAAATTTTAAAACATTTCAGACTTAGATCTGAGTTTTGACCTAAGTATTGTTTTCCGAGAAATCAAAGTCATATCCCTACAATGATCCGGTGTGTAATATCTGTTTGAAGTTAAAGGCAATTTTCTGTTGAACAACAACTGTCATCAAAGAAAAGAAGGAAGAACAGATTTTTGGTGAACTCAATCTAATTAAAATTCGATCTTTAATTGCTCCCGGTTTTGCATACAACCGGGAGCAATTAAAGATCGAATTTTAATTAGACAAAACCGGGACCAATCAAAGATGGAATTTTAATTGTGGTGAAATGTGTTGCTCATCTTTTGTGTATTCTGTGTAGTGTGTGTCTTTGTTTCTTTGTATTGTGTGTCTTTGTTTCTTTGTATTGTGTGTCTTTGTTTCTTTGTATTGTGTGTCTTTGTTTCTTTGTATTGTGTGTCTTTGTTTCTTTGTAGTGTGTGTCTTTGTTGCTTTTTAGTGTGTGTCTTTGTTTCTTTGTATTGTGTGTCTTTGTTGCTTTGTATTGTGTGTCTTTGCTTCTTTGTAGTGTGTGTCTTTGTTGCTTTATATTGTGTGTCTTTGTTTCTTTGTATTGTGTGTCTTTGTTTCTTTGTAGTGTGTGTTTTTGTTCTTTGTATTGTGTGTCTTTGTTTCTTTGTAGTGTGTGTCTTTGTTTCTTTGTATTGTGTGTCTTTGTTTCTTTGTAGTGTGTGTTTTTGTTCTTTGTATTGTGTGTCTTTGTTTCTTTGTATTGTGTGTCTTTGTTTCTTTGTATTGTGTGTCTTTGTTGCTTTGTATTGTGTGTCTTTGTTTCTTTGTATTGTGTGTCTTTGTTGCTTTGTATTGTGTGTCTTTGTTTCTTTGTAGTGTGTGTCTTTGTTTCTTTGTATTGTGTGTCTTTGTTTCTTTGTATTGTGTGTCTTTGTTGCTTTGTAGTGTGTGTCTTTGTTTCTTTGTAGTGTGTGTCTTTGTTGCTTTGTGTTGTGTGTCTTTGTTGCTTTGTAGTGTGTGTCTTTGTTTCTTTGTATTGTGTGTCTTTGTTTCGTTGTATTGTGTGTCTTTGTTTCTTTGTATTGTGTGTCTTTGTTTCGTTGTATTGTGTGTCTTTGTTTCTTTGTATTGTGTGTCTTTGTTGCTTTGTAGTGTGTGTCTTTGTTTCTGTGTAGTGTGTGTTTGTTGCTTTGTATTGTGTGTCTTTGTTGCTTTGTAGTGTGTGTCTTTGTTTCTTTGTATTGTGTGTCTTTGTTTCTTTGTATTGTGTGTCTTTGTTTCTGTGTAGTGTGTGTCTTTTTTTCTTTGTATTGTGTGTCTTTGTTTCTTTGTAGTGTGTGTCTTTGTTTCTGTGTAGTGTGTGTCTTTGTTTCTTTGTATTGTGTGTCTTTGTTTCTTTGTATTGTGTGTCTTTGTTTCTTTGTAGTGTGTGTCTTTGTTTCTTTGTATTGTGTGTCTTTGTTTCTTTGTATTGTGTGTCTTTGTTTCTTTGTATTGTGTGTCTTTGTTTCTTTGTATTGTGTGTCTTTGTTTCTTTGTATTTGTGTGTCTTTGTTTCTTTGTAGTGTGTGTCTTTGCTGCTTTGTAGTGTGTGTCTTTGTTTCTTTGTATTGTGTGTCTTTGTTTCTTTGTATTGTGTGTCTTTGTTTCTTTGTATTGTGTGTCTTTGTTTCTTTGTATTGTGTGTCTTTGTTGCTTTGTATTGTGTGTCTTTACTTCTTTGTAGTGTGTGTCTTTGTTTCTGTGTAGTGTGTGTCTTTGTTTCTTTGTATTGTGTGTCTTTGTTGCTTTATATTGTGTGTCTTTGTTTCTTTGTATTGTGTGTCTTTGTTTCTTTGTAGTGTGTGTTTTTGTTCTTTGTATTGTGTGTCTTTGTTTCTTTGTAGTGTGTGTCTTTGTTTCTTTGTATGGTGTGTCTTTGTTGCTTTGTATTGTGTGTCTTTGTTTCTTTGTAGTGTGTGTCTTTGTTTCTTTGTATTGTGTGTCTTTGTTTCTTTGTAGTGTGTGTCTTTGTTTCTTTGTATTGTGTGTCTTTATTTCTGTGTATTGTGTGTCTTTGTTTCTTTGTAGTGTGTGTCTTTGTTTCTTTGTATTGTGTGTCTTTGTTTCTTTGTAGTGTGTGTCTTTGTTTCTTTGTATTGTGTGTCTTTGTTTCTTTGTAGTGTGTGTCTTTGTTTCTTTGTAGTGTGTGTCTTTGTTTCTTTGTATTGTGTGTCTTTGTTTCTTTGTATTGTGTGTCTTTGTTTCTGTGGAGTGTGTGTCTTTTTTTCTTTGTATTGTGTGTCTTTGTTTCTTTGTAGTGTGTGTCTTTGTTTCTGTGTAGTGTGTGTCTTTGTTTCTTTGTATTGTGTGTCTTTGTTTCTTTGTATTGTGTGTCTTTGTTTCTTTGTAGTGTGTGTCTTTGTTTCTTTGTATTGTGTGTCTTTGTTTCTTTGTATTGTGTGTCTTTGTTTCTTTGTATTGTGTGTCTTTGTTTCTTTGTATTGTGTGTCTTTTTTTCTTTGTATTTGTGTGTCTTTGTTTCTTTGTAGTGTGTGTCTTTGCTGCTTTGTAGTGTGTGTCTTTGTTTCTTTGTATTGTGTGTCTTTGTTTCTTTGTATTGTGTGTCTTTGTTTCTTTGTATTGTGTGTCTTTGTTTCTTTGTATTGTGTGTCTTTGTTTCTTTGTATTGTGTGTCTTTGTTTCTTTGTAGTGTGTGTCTTTGTTGCTTTGTAGTGTGTGTCTTTGTTTCTTTGTATTGTGTGTCTTTGTTGCTTTGTATTGTGTGTCTTTACTTCTTTGTAGTGTGTGTCTTTGTTTCTGTGTAGTGTGTGTCTTTGTTTCTTTGTATTGTGTGTCTTTGTTGCTTTATATTGTGTGTCTTTGTTTCTTTGTATTGTGTGTCTTTGTTTCTTTGTAGTGTGTGTTTTTGTTCTTTGTATTGTGTGTCTTTGTTTCTTTGTAGTGTGTGTCTTTGTTTCTTTGTATGGTGTGTCTTTGTTGCTTTGTATTGTGTGTCTTTGTTTCTTTGTAGTGTGTGTCTTTGTTTCTTTGTATTGTGTGTCTTTGTTTCTTTGTAGTGTGTGCCTTTGTTTCTTTGTAGTGTGTGTCTTTGTTTCTTTGTATTGTGTGTCTTTATTTCTGTGTATTGTGTGTCTTTGTTTCTTTGTAGTGTGTGTCTTTGTTTCTTTGTATTGTGTGTCTTTGTTTCTTTGTAGTGTGTGTCTTTGTTTCTTTGTATTGTGTGTCTTTGTTTCTTTGTAGTGTGTGTCTTTGTTTCTTTGTAGTGTGTGTCTTTGTTTCTTTGTATTGTGTGTCTTTGTTTCTGTGTATTGTGTGTCTTTGTTGCTTTGTAGTGTGTGTCTTTGTTTCTTTGTATTGTGTGTCTTTGTTTCTTTGTATTGTGTGTCTTTGTTTCTTTGTATTGTGTGTCTTTGTTTCTTTGTATTATGTGTTTTTGTTTCTTTGTATTGTGTGTCTTTGTTTCTTTGTATTGTGTGTCTTTGTTTCTTTGTATTGTGTGTCTTTGTTTCTTTGTAGTGTGTGTCTTTGTTGCTTTGTAGTGTGTGTCTTTGTTTCTTTGTATTGTGTGTCTTTGTTGCTTTGTATTGTGTGTCTTTGCTTCTTTGTATTGTGTGTCTTTGTTTCTGTGTAGTGTGTGTCTTTTTTTCTTTGTATTGTGTGTCTTTGTTTCTTTGTAGTGTGTGTCTTTGTTTCTGTGTAGTGTGTGTCTTTGTTTCTTTGTATTGTGTGTCTTTGTTTCTGTGTATTGTGTGTCTTTGTTTCTTTGTAGTGTGTGTCTTTGTTTCTTTGTATTGTGTGTCTTTGTTTCTTTGTATTGTGTGTCTTTGTTTCTTTGTATTGTGTGTCTTTGTTTCTTTGTATTTGTGTGTCTTTGTTTCTTTGTAGTGTGTGTCTTTGCTGCTTTGTAGTGTGTGTCTTTGTTTCTTTGTATTGTGTGTCTTTGTTTCTTTGTATTGTGTGTCTTTGTTTCTTTGTAGTGTGTGTCTTTGTTGTTTTGTAGTGTGTGTCTTTGTTTCTTTGTATTGTGTGTCTTTGTTGCTTTGTATTGTGTGTCTTTGCTTCTTTGTAGTGTGTGTCTTTGTTTCTGTGTAGTGTGTGTCTTTGTTTCTTTGTAGTGTGTGTTTTTGTTCTTTGTATTGTGTGTCTTTGTTTCTTTGTAGTGTGTGTCTTTTTTTTCTTTGTAGTGTGTGTTTTTGTTCTTTGTATTGTGTGTCTTTGTTTCTTTGTTTTGTGTGTCTTTGTTTCTTTGTATTGTGTGTCTTTGTTTCTTTGTGTTGTGTGTCTTTGTTGCTTTGTATTGTGTGTCTTTGTTGCTTTGTATTGTGTGTCTTTGTTTCTTTGTAGTGTGTGTCTTTGTTTCTTTGTATTGTGTGTCTTTGTTTCTTTGTATTGTGTGTCTTTGTTTCTTTGTATTGTGTGTCTTTGTTTCTTTGTATTGTGTGTCTTTGTATCTTTGTAGTGTGTGTCTTTGTTGCTTTGTAGTGTGTGTCTTTGTTTCTTTGTATTGTGTGTCTTTGTTGCTTTGTATTGTGTGTCTTTGCTTCTTTGTAGTGTGTGTCTTTGTTTCTGTGTAGTGTGTGTCTTTGTTTCTTTGTAGTGTGTGTCTTTGTTTCTTTGTAGTGTGTGTCTTTGTTTCTTTGTATTGTGTGTCTTTGTTTCTGTGTATTGTGTGTCTTTGTTTCTTTGTATTGTGTCCTATGTTTAGTTAGGAGTGTTATTTCTTTTTTGCCGTCTGATAATTTCACCAGATCTTCATTCCTCTTCTGAATAAATACAAAACAGGCTCCAACATGTTCAAGGCATTGTTAGAAAAAAAAACGTGTGTTGCAATCACATTCCGGTCCTTTCATCTGCAACATGACGGGTGCCACTAGTGGAGCATGAACTGCTTACCCTTCCAGAGTACATGAGTTCACTCCGGTTTTTAATACGGTTTGTGTTGTTCAATCATTAGTTTTCTGTGTTTTGTAGATCTTTGTTTGTCTTGTCCTTTTTACTTTAGCCATTCTTCCTTCTTCGATTAACAACTTCTGATTACTTCCTTTGTATCTTCACTATTTTCATTTTTCTACGAAAGCACGTCCAGTGACACTTTCTTTGAAACCATAACAGCTGTACATGATATAGGTGTATATATGGAATAATAATAATAATAATAATAAAGAAAAATAAGCAAACAAAAAACTAGAAATGTGGAACATCATATCAATTATTGTCACACACTTGACACAAATTAAGTGTTATACTTTTTATGTGTTATGGTTTTTTTTATCTTTCAATTATTGTATATGGCACAAAGAACAATTAAAATGTCTTATTCTAGCGATAGGTTAATACATTACTTGTCACTAATCCTGTAAGGTTTTTTTTATTCGGTTAATTTATTCAACAACTATAGTAAATATATTGTAGGAGGGATCATGTCTTATTTATGTTATTTGTGTTTGTTCGTAAAGTGGTGTCCAGCCCATTATTGCTTTGTTTTTCTTCGTCTTGTGTACCCTATGTTCCAAGTTTTCCTGGATTGTATATTTTTGATTGCCCCTTCGATATTCTCTAACGTTCATTGACAAAAACACCTCAAATTCAATTCTGTTCATAATTTAGGTAGCATTAGAGACATACATGTACATGTATTTTGTAAAATTGAGAACGTATTATTTGATACACCAGATATTTGCGTTCAATTAAATACACACACAGAAGTTTGAAGATACCAAAGGGGTAATCACAAGCCGTAATTCGAAGGACAGACAATACAATGGCCAAACGAAAAAAGACAAAAGGACAAACAATGATCTACAAATTACTATACAGAAAACTAAAGTTTGAGAAACACGAACCACACTAAAAACCGCGGGGTGAGCAGTTCCTGCTCCACATGTGGCACCGATAGTGTTACACTTGTTACAAACCCGCTGATAAGTCATGAACGACGAAAAGACGGTAATCTGATTACGACAAACGGAACATATCCGTCGTCAGTTGTGACACATATATATTCCTTGACGGTTAACCATGTCTTGGTGGCGACCATTCAAACTTTCGAAGTGATGACTTCAACTTAACCACTAGGAATCCTTGGTTCAGTAGCTTCTTTGCTATCAGCAATTCTCTATCAAGGAAATCATGATAGTAACCACAAGCTCTAGAATATTGGATCAAATGAGAGATATATACACTGGTGCTGTTAGAATATTGGGTAAGGAAAATAGTAACACTTCATGAAAATTTTCTGTTTTCATTTAAGAAGAGTTTGAAGATACCAAAGAGGTAATGAGAATGAATAGATGTGGGAAAGATGGTATAGACAATTAGTTTTCTATCGTTTCCCTGTTATGACTTTCAATGGCCTTGTGGACTGTCTAATATTCAAATGATGTTTAAAGCTATCGACTGCCTTTTATTGAACTAATATTATACATATGATAATTTCTGTGTCACGAAGATTAAATATATTATGCATACACTTCTGGTTTAATGGCGGGAAGAAAACATTTTTTCTGAACAACAAATTTCCCCGCTGTGGATGGTAAACCAGGTCTTATGCAACGAAAAATATAGATTCTTTTATATAAAGGTGCACGATGTTTAAGCCGGAAACTATCGCTGAATTGTACAAGCCTCAATTACATGAAGTCTATGCCCAATATCATGACACGTGTTTCCCCAAAATACTCAAGGAACCAACCGGTACAGAAAAAAATGCGGTTTTGAAAAAATAGACAGTAGTCTGTACGAACATGATGCCCGAATGGTAGCTTTTCGTGTTAACAGAAAGAGGATAAGGCCATGGATAGGTGCATTATCCCTTTACTATTACGAACACTTGGGTAGGGACACACAGTACAATATACAATGGAAATTGAATTGATTTGAATTTAGACGGCGACTTTCTCAATGAGAAATTGCGCCCTTAAAAAAAATTATTTGAGTTTTTGGTGATTCTCTTATTATTTACTTACTTTTTTTGTACAATGGAAAGATGACCCAATGCGCATAATTACAAACAATAAAGAGCTTTTGAATGCAATTACAATTGACATTAACAAGAATAAACCACAAACAGACAATCCTTTATCATATAAAGTGAAGGTTTTTGCCACAACTGGCACCATTTAAGCTCAAGGAAATAACCATGACACTTTTAGGACCAGGGACTTCCCAATACTGCTTGAATGTGTAGAAACAATCTATAACAACCCGGACCTACTCCCATCTGATAATCAAGAGCATTTTACTGATAGTGAGTCTGAAGACCTTGATGCTACAGTAGTGAAACATGTCGAGGAGGTGAATAATAACAAGAGTCCACATAACACAAAAGCAATCGACAATAAACATAAAAACACAACAAGTGAACAAATATATGTAGAGGACAAAATACGAAAAAGTATGGAAGTGAATATTGAAAGCAATCTAGTGAATGCTATTGACAAAATTCATAAACAAAACAGTGATAGTATTGAGACATATATTGAAAAGCTTGAAGAAACAATTACAAAATTGTGTAAAAAACAAGAAGGATCCTTAAAAAACACTTTACAGGGAATAGAGAAGGATATCTATGACAAAATAAGTTCTCTAAGTTCTCTAAGTTCTCTAAGTTGTTATTAAAATAGAGTAGAAACTACAGGCTCTAATTCTCAGATTGATATATTGTAAAGAAAAAAGAAAGAATTGGAAAGTGAGATTATGGAGCTCAAAAAAAGGCTTAGTAACAGTAATTTTGAACTTGTAATTACAGAAAGTAAACTTAAAGCAGAAGAAAAAACTCATGAACACACACGAAAAAAATTAGAGTCAATTACAAAAGATATTGGGAATGAAAGGGAAAGTTTACATTATAGATTAAGGAGTAAAGAAAGTGAAATTACACAATATGAAGAAGAAATGCAAAGATATAGACAATTGATGCACAAAAAGGAAGATGAAATACTTGCCCTAAAATCACACTTCAGTAGTGTAATGGATACAAGGAACTTCACAGAAGTAAACAATACAAAGCCTCATATAAGTAGTGATGAGGTAAATTATGTCAATAAAACAACAGAAGATTCAACAACAAGAATCATACCCTTAAGTGAAATCAAACCCATGTTACTACTTGTAGGTACCTCAAACTTGTCAAAAATTGATACGGACAAATGGAATGCATCATATAACACCACAAAAAGGTCTGCTTACACTATAGAGGAGGCTGAATTATTCATTGAAGAAGTGGGTTTTAAACCCAATGCTGTCATTCTACATGTTCTGACAAACGATGTCAGGAATTTTACCCAAGCTGAATGTGCCAGCCGCTTAGAATTAATAGTTACAAAGGTGAAAGCAAAATTCTCAGATGCAAAAGTAGTTGTCTCACTTACAACACCCAGAACAGATGAAGTAGAATGGAATGACAACTGTGACATTGTATGTATATTGGTAAAGCAAAAGCTTAGAGACATTGAGAATTTAATTATCAGTGACAACAGCAATTTGTCATTCAAAGGAGCCCCAAAGGCCAAATTCCTCAACTCTGATGGGTTACATCTTGACGATGACGGAGCAGCAATTTTAGGAGCAAATATGAAAAGATTTTGGGCACAAAAGCCACTCGGGGTAAACCTGTCAATTGGAATCCTAGAGAGAAAAACAAAAGTAGCAGAGGAGGTTTTCGTGATAGACGACCTTATCGACAAGCCTACAATTCATACCGTCGTTATTAAAGTGTTTTGAATTTGTGACGGACATAAGAAGATTGTTCAATTAATTTATTGTACGGACAAAAGAAGACTGTCTGACCTTATCGACATGCCTACAATTCATACCGTCGTTATTAAAGTATTTTGAATTTGTAACGGACGTGAGAAGATTGTTAAATTATTTTATTGTACGGACACAAAAAGATTGTCTGAGCTTATTATTTTATTTTTTAGCTCTTATTTTTGTACACATTTGTGCAACCTACTGAATATTTTTTTATCTTGAGATAATTCAGTTAATATAAGTTTTGTTTTTGTTTTTTCTTTTTTACATACAATTTTTATCTATCAAAATAGCCATTAGTGTTATATACACAATTAGGCACAGAATAGTCTATAGATTATTCCTGTAGATCGTTATGAAATACACATCATACAAAAGAAAGGATAGTGGAACTACCTCATTAAACATTTGTACCTGGAATGTAGGAGGGCTCATAAAAGATGGCAAAAATAAGCTAAATGATCACTCTTTTTTAACACAAATTAATAGATATGACATTGTTTTACTATCAGAAACACATATTGGCTATGATACAGCTGTGGAGAGTGACAAGTTTTATTACTACCCTTTCTGCAGACAGAAATCTAATAATAATAGATATTGTGGAGAGTGACAAGTTTTATTACTACCCTTTCTGCAGACAGAAATCTAATAATAATAGATATTTTGGAGGTCTAACAATACTTATAAATAACGGAATTAAGCAAGGGTTCGCCATCCTTCAAGATGGAAATTCTGAATACCAGTGGGTTAAATTACAAAAGATTTTTTTCAATCTAAAGAAAGATATATTTTTATGCTTTGTTTATATAGCCTCACAGTCTTCCCCTTTTTTACTAAAAGAAAATATCAATATTATAGAAAGTATAGAACACGACATTGTAAATAAATATAGTAGCTAGGGTGATATCATACTCTGCGGAGACCTAAGCGCAAGGTTAGGAAAGGAAAATTATTATACCCCTTTGAATTCAGTATCTCATATACCTGTATCTAATGAATGTTATGATATTGACATTGCAGTGAATGATAGAAATAGCCAAGATACTATAGTAGATGCCAGAGATATTATAGATATATGTATTGGTAATAAGTTGAGAATTTTAAATGGTCGTACACTAGGCGATAGTAAGGGAAAATACACATGCTATAAACCAGTAGGTTGCGGTGTTATAGATTATTTTATGGTATCTGAAAGCTTGATGTCACAGATTTTATATATGACTGTTTCTGATTTTATCACTGACTTCTCGGATTGTCATTGTAAGTTATCCTTAAAACTTTTAGCCTCATTCGAAAGAAAGAAAGTAACGCAGAATCTTAGAGATATACCATGTAGATATATTTGGACTGAGCAGTCACACATAGCTTTACAAAATAGCTTCTCAAACCCACTCATTAAACAATCTATAGAAAAATTTATGGGGAAAGAAATAGATTTAAATGATCATTTTATTGAAGCTGCTCCAGACGAATTAGATGAAATTTTTCATACAGCAGCAGATATTAGTTTTAAAAAGATGAAAACGAAGAAAAGGAATAAAGTCAGTCAAAAGTGGTTTGATCTTGACTTAAATATTATGAAAAAGAAGGTGGGGGGGTGGTTGTTCAGAAATATTTTTTCGGACAAAACGACAGTTAGAATATTTATTTTTTTTGTCGCGCGAAGCACAAATTATTTTTCCAGAATTTAACATTAGGTTATATGACAAAAACTCTGAAACAGATGATTTTTTTTTCCTCCACCAAAATCAGAATATTTTTTTCAGCAACATTGGGAATCAGAATATTTTTTTAGAAAAAAAACCATACCCCCCCCCCCCCCCCCCTTCTACAAGTTAAATGGTCCGTCCCTTAGAAAGTACTCTCCCTGGGAGCTTTACAAAACTTGATTTATATTTCAGAGCATGAAATTGTCAAGGCAATTTTTTCTTTAAAGAATAGAAAGAGTGCTGGGATGGATGGCTTGTGCAACGAAATGTTTAAATCTGTTTGTCAAATGTTTGCACAAATTATACAATGCTGTTCTATTATCAGGATAATATCCAAAAAATGGTGTGAAAGCTTTATTGTTCCAATTTTTAAATCTGATAATCCAAGATTACCACAAAACTACAGGGGCATTGAAGTGTCAAATTGCTTTGGAAGAATCTTAAATATTATACTAAATAATAGACTGGATAGTTTCCTACTGGAAAATAACTTGATTCATGAGAGCCAAATTGGTTTCTCCAAAAAAACTCGTACATCAGATCATTTATTTGTACTAAAATGTCTTATTAACAAACATATTAATGGTGATCACAAGAAACTATATGTATGCTTTGTTGATTTTAAAAAGACGTTTGACACTGTGATCCACTCAGGTATTAGATATAAACTATTACAAAATAATATAAATGATATGTTCTACTTAATATTATGTGATAAGTAAAAGAAAAATTATCTATCTGTCAAACTTGGTAATGATTTAAACATCTCAATTGAAAGCTCTGGAATAGGAACGACTCTCTTAAATAAAAATATTGGTTGTCTTCTTTATGCAGATGACCTGGTCTTAATATCAGATTCGAAAAATGGGTTGCAAAAGCAATTAAATATACTGAATGAGTATTGTACAGAATGGTGTTTATCAGTTAATATTAGTAAGACAAAGGTAATAATTTTTAATAATACAGGAAAACCTGTGCAAGATATATTTGATATAGAGAACCAAGCAATAGAATGTGTTACAAGTTACAAATATCTTGGTATAATGTTACAAGCCTCAGGAAAATTTACCCAGGCTAGAAAAATGATATATATTAACAAAGCACTCAAGGGTATGTTCAAAATAAGGAAAGATTTATCAAATTTGAATCCATCTATAAATACTCTTCTTCATTTATATGATCATACTATACAACCCATTGCAACTTATGATGGAGAGTTATGGGGTGTAGCAAATTTTACAGAAAAGTCAAAAGGCTTCCATTTATATAATATATATAAGGATTGGGAATTTGGAAAAAATAATATTAAGTTCTATAAATATATTCTGGGAGTGAATAAAAGAACAACTAATTTGGCTGTCCTTGCGGAACTGGGTAAATTTCCTGCTTATATTTCGGTTGTCTGTTCAATCTTTATGTATTGACACAGAGTGCAATCCAATCCCACCAGTTTACTGAGGTCTGTTTATGAAGAGTATAAAGAATTAAACAAAAAATATGGGATATCTTGGTACAAAGGTATAGTATATCTTGCTGAAAAACTAAAAATAGATTTAGAAAAGATCAAGAATTTTAGTAGAGATAAACTCAAATCCAATTTAAAAGATTGTCTCAAAAAAAACTTTTTAAGTTTTTGGCGTGAAGAGAGGACATCGTCATTGGGTCTTAATGAGGGTAAAGTAACCACTTTTTATAAAATTAAGGAAACATTTTCAAGAGAATTTTATTTAGATAGCCTTTGCAGAGAAACATTCTTACTAAATTTAGACTTAGTGCTCATTCCTTACGAATAGAGACTGGCAGATATGAAAAATGTAGGGATGAAGGTGGGAATGTAAAAAAAACTGGATCGAGAACAGAGAAAATGCTTATTTTGTAATCTTGATAAGGTAGAGGATGAATTACACTTTCTGTTTGAATGTCCCTTATACATTAAAGAAAGAAGTCTTTTTGTAAATGAAATACAGATGTTATGTAGTAATTTCCCATACTTGAATAATTCCAATAAACTATATTGGTTATTTAACCATGAAGAACCTAAAATATATACCATATATATTTTAGGTTCTTCATGGTTAAATAACCAATATAGTTTATTTTTAGATTTAGATTTCAACTTTTTTACAAAAAAGTTTTGAAACAAGAAAGGCAGTCAATTGTAAAGACAAATCCACCTCATCTCCTTCAATTTAGATGGTACTTTAATATACAATGTAAGAAATATTGTAATTGTATGACAGTAATGACATTATCATTATTATTTATTTATTTAAAATTCTATCTGTATTTTGATTCTTTCTGTCTCTTATGTAAAACTATCTATATGCCTCAAGTGGGCCCGAATTAGAAATAAAGATATTGTATTGTATTGTATTGTATTGTATTGTATTGTATTGTATACAGTTCAAGATTCTTTACAAACAACGCTGTTCGCCATGTTTTATATGAGGGAGGGCACTTGCATGACCGCATTATTTCAATAAGAAGGGAGGTTTGGGCCCATAAAACTATTTTAACCCCGAAATGTTTTATTGAAGTGTCTGTACCAAGCCAGAAAAGTCAGTGGTCATGTATATGTATGTTAGGGTATCGATTTTTGCCTCTTTCTACGATTTGGTGATTGTATTTTGGATCTGTTCTGACAGTGTGGTATATTGTATTTTGGATCTGTTCTGACAGTGCGGTATATTGTATTTTGGATCTGTTCTGACAGTGCGGTATATTGTATTTTGGATCTGTTCCGACAGTGCGGTATATTGTATTTTGGATCTGTTCCGACAGTGCGGTATATTGTATTTTGGATCTGTTCCGACAGTGCGGTATATTGTATTTTGGATCTGTTCCGACAGTGCGGTATATTGTATTTTGGATCTGTTCCGACAGTGCGGTATATTGTATTTTGGATCTGTTCCGACAGTGCGGTATATTGTATTTTGGATCTGTTCCGACAGTGCGGTATATTGTATTTTGGATCTGTTCCGACAGTGCGGTATATTGTATTTTGGATCTGTTCCGACAGTGCGGTATATTGTATTTTGGATCTGTTCCGACAGTGTGGTATATTGTATTTTGGATCTGTTCCGACAGTGCGGTATATTGTATTTTGGATCTGTTCCGACAGTGCGGTATATTGTATTTTGGATCTGTTCTGACAGTGCGGTATATTGTATTTTGGATCTGTTCTGACAGTGTGGTATATTGTATTTTGGATCTGTTCCGACAGTGCCGTATATTGTATTTTGGATCTGTTCCGACAGTGCCGTATATTGTATTTTGGATCTGTTCCGACAGTGCGGTATATTGTATTTTGGATCTGTTCCGACAGTGCGGTATATTGTATTTTGGATCTGTTCCGACAGTGCGGTATATTGTATTTTGGATCTGTTCCGACAGTGTGGTATATTGTATTTTGGATCTGTTCCGACAGTGCGGTATATTGTATTTTGGATCTGTTCCGACAGTGTGGTATATTGTATTTTGGATCTGTTCCGACAGTGTGGTATATTGTATTTTGGATCTGTTCCGACAGTGTGGTATATTGTATTTTGGATCTGTTCCGACAGTGTGGTATATTGTATTTTGGATCTGTTCCGACAGTGCGGTATATTGTATTTTGGATCTGTTCCGACAGTGCGGTATATTGTATTTTGGATCTGTTCCGACAGTGCGGTATATTGTATTTTGGATCTGTTCCGACAGTGCGGTATATTGTATTTTGGATCTGTTCCGACAGTGCGGTATATTGTATTTTGGATCTGTTCCGACAGTGCGGTATATTGTATTTTGGATCTGTTCCGACAGTGCGGTATATTGTATTTTGGATCTGTTCCGACAGTGCGGTATATTGTATTTTGGATCTGTTCCGACAGTGCGGTATATTGTATTTTGGATCTGTTCCGACAGTGCGGTATATTGTATTTTGGATCTGTTCCGACAGTGCGGTATATTGTATTTTGGATCTGTTCCGACAGTGCGGTATATTGTATTTTGGATCTGTTCCGACAGTGCGGTATATTGTATTTTGGATCTGTTCCGACAGTGCGGTATATTGTATTTTGGATCTGTTCCGACAGTGCGGTATATTGTATTTTGGATCTGTTCCGACAGTGCGGTATATTGTATTTTGGATCTGTTCCGACAGTGCGGTATATTGTATTTTGGATCTGTTCCGACAGTGCGGTATATTGTATTTTGGATCTGTTCCGACAGTGCGGTATATTGTATTTTGGATCTGTTCCGACAGTGCGGTATATTGTATTTTGGATCTGTTCCGACAGTGCGGTATATTGTATTTTGGATCTGTTCCGACAGTGCGGTATATTGTATTTTGGATCTGTTCCGACAGTGCGGTATATTGTATTTTGGATCTGTTCCGACAGTGCGGTATATTGTATTTTGGATCTGTTCCGACAGTGCGGTATATTGTATTTTGGATCTGTTCCGACAGTGCGGTATATTGTATTTTGGATCTGTTCCGACAGTGCGGTATATTGTATTTTGGATCTGTTCCGACAGTGCGGTATATTGTATTTTGGATCTGTTCCGACAGTGCGGTATATTGTATTTTGGATCTGTTCCGACAGTGCGGTATATTGTATTTTGGATCTGTTCCGACAGTGCGGTATATTGTATTTTGGATCTGTTCCGACAGTGCGGTATATTGTATTTTGGATCTGTTCCGACAGTGCGGTATATTGTATTTTGGATCTGTTCCGACAGTGCGGTATATTGTATTTTGGATCTGTTCCGACAGTGCGGTATATTGTATTTTGGATCTGTTCCGACAGTGCGGTATATTGTATTTTGGATCTGTTCCGACAGTGCGGTATATTGTATTTTGGATCTGTTCCGACAGTGCGGTATATTGTATTTTGGATCTGTTCCGACAGTGCGGTATATTGTATTTTGGATCTGTTCCGACAGTGCGGTATATTGTATTTTGGATCTGTTCCGACAGTGCGGTATATTGTATTTTGGATCTGTTCCGACAGTGCGGTATATTGTATTTTGGATCTGTTCCGACAGTGCGGTATATTGTATTTTGGATCTGTTCCGACAGTGCGGTATATTGTATTTTGGATCTGTTCCGACAGTGCGGTATATTGTATTTTGGATCTGTTCCGACAGTGCGGTATATTGTATTTTGGATCTGTTCCGACAGTGCGGTATATTGTATTTTGGATCTGTTCCGACAGTGCGGTATATTGTATTTTGGATCTGTTCCGACAGTGCGGTATGTTGTATTTTGGATCTGTTCCGACAGTGCGGTATGTTGTATTTTGGATCTGTTCCGACAGTGCGGTATGTTGTATTTTGGATCTGTTCCGACAGTGCGGTATGTTGTATTTTGGATCTGTTCCGACAGTGCGGTATGTTGTATTTTGGATCTGTTCCGACAGTGCGGTATGTTGTATTTTGGATCTGTTCCGACAGTGCGGTATGTTGTATTTTGGATCTGTTCCGACAGTGCGGTATGTTGTATTTTGGATCTGTTCCGACAGTGCGGTATGTTGTATTTTGGATCTGTTCCGACAGTGCGGTATGTTGTATTTTGGATCTGTTCCGACAGTGCGGTATGTTGTATTTTGGATCTGTTCCGACAGTGCGGTATGTTGTATTTTGGATCTGTTCCGACAGTGCGGTATGTTGTATTTTGGATCTGTTCCGACAGTGCGGTATATTGTATTTTGGATCTGTTCCGACAGTGCGGTATATTGTATTTTGGATCTGTTCCGACAGTGCGGTATATTGTATTTTGGATCTGTTCCGACAGTGCGGTATATTGTATTTTGGATCTGTTCCGACAGTGCGGTATATTGTATTTTGGATCTGTTCCGACAGTGCGGTATATTGTATTTTGGATCTGTTCCGACAGTGCGGTATATTGTATTTTGGATCTGTTCCGACAGTGCGGTATATTGTATTTTGGATCTGTTCCGACAGTGCGGTATATTGTATTTTGGATCTGTTCCGACAGTGCGGTATATTGTATTTTGGATCTGTTCCGACAGTGCGGTATATTGTATTTTGGATCTGTTCCGACAGTGCGGTATATTGTATTTTGGATCTGTTCCGACAGTGCGGTATATTGTATTTTGGATCTGTTCCGACAGTGCGGTATATTGTATTTTGGATCTGTTCCGACAGTGCGGTATATTGTATTTTGGATCTGTTCCGACAGTGCGGTATATTGTATTTTGGATCTGTTCCGACAGTGCGGTATATTGTATTTTGGATCTGTTCCGACAGTGCGGTATATTGTATTTTGGATCTGTTCCGACAGTGCGGTATATTGTATTTTGGATCTGTTCCGACAGTGCGGTATATTGTATTTTGGATCTGTTCCGACAGTGCGGTATATTGTATTTTGGATCTGTTCCGACAGTGCGGTATATTGTATTTTGGATCTGTTCCGACAGTGCGGTATATTGTATTTTGGATCTGTTCCGACAGTGCGGTATATTGTATTTTGGATCTGTTCCGACAGTGCGGTATATTGTATTTTGGATCTGTTCCGACAGTGCGGTATATTGTATTTTGGATCTGTTCCGACAGTGCGGTATATTGTATTTTGGATCTGTTCCGACAGTGCGGTATATTGTATTTTGGATCTGTTCCGACAGTGCGGTATATTGTATTTTGGATCTGTTCCGACAGTGCGGTATATTGTATTTTGGATCTGTTCCGACAGTGCGGTATATTGTATTTTGGATCTGTTCCGACAGTGCGGTATATTGTATTTTGGATCTGTTCCGACAGTGCGGTATATTGTATTTTGGATCTGTTCCGACAGTGCGGTATATTGTATTTTGGATCTGTTCCGACAGTGCGGTATATTGTATTTTGGATCTGTTCCGACAGTGCGGTATATTGTATTTTGGATCTGTTCCGACAGTGCGGTATATTGTATTTTGGATCTGTTCCGACAGTGCGGTATATTGTATTTTGGATCTGTTCCGACAGTGCGGTATATTGTATTTTGGATCTGTTCCGACAGTGCGGTATATTGTATTTTGGATCTGTTCCGACAGTGCGGTATATTGTATTTTAGTTTTGATGTGTTGCAAAAATAAAACATTTGAAAATAAATACAGAATATTACATGTAGTATACGTTTTTTTCACGGGCACTTGTTTCATTCAGAAAATATATTTCCCCATATATTTTTTGAATGAAACAAGTGTCTGTGGTTATTTTGCTTGTGTTGATGCAATATTCTTTTAATCAGACAGGGATTGACCTCAGGATAATTGACAAAATTTGATCTATATGAAATATAAATAGAAAATATTACAGTGACGAATACATGTACTTGCTTAAGTGTCTTGTGTACAAAAATATACATAGCTGTTAAAATTAGAATACATTATACACATATTAAGTATGACCCGATGAGGAAGGTCAAACATTACAATAGGATTTAATATGTAGAGGTTAAATCAGTCATTCTCAGTTAACTTTGACATTTTTATTTTTTGTCGCCAAGTTGTAAAAGGGAATATGTTGCCACTAGCCATACACGCAATCCTTTGAAGATGACTTGAGAGATCTATTAAATTTAAGAGGGAGATTGAACCTCTTAAGAGAGAGAGATTGGACGTCTTAGGAGGGAGATTGGACCCATTAAGGGCTAAATTGGACCCCTTAAGAGGGAAATTTGAACCCTTAAGAGGGAGATGTGATCCCTTAAGGGGAAAATCGAACCCCTTAAGAGGGAGATTGGATCCTTTAATGCGAAATTGGACGCCTTAAGAGGGAGATTGGATCCCTTGAGGGGAAGATCGGACCCCTTAAGAGGGAGATTGGACCCCCTAATGCGAAATTGGATCCTTTAAGAGAGAGATTGGACACCTTAATGCAAAATTGAACTCCTTAAGAGGGAGATTGGATCCCTTGAGAGCGAAATTGGATCCATTAAAAGGGTGATTGGACCCATTGGGCGGTGGGGGGAGGGGGGGGGGACTATTGGACGTCTTAAGGAGAAGATATTTTTATTGTCTACTAATTCATCAAACACTTGTGACGTAAGTGTCGGAAACTATGATACATATCTGCACGTAATAAACGTGTACAAATGTATCTTGATAAAGGTATTAAGAAAAATAATTATGATGAAATTATTCCTCAAGATTTATTATCAGCATCCTTTAGAATATGAAAAAAATTCTGAGCATCCTTTGTCGTCAATTACCATCTTTGACTTCGCACCAAATCCGTGTTAATTGTTTAATTTTTTAATGAAGCCATGATGTTGTGGCATGGGGATAAAAGATATTCAATGAATTTAAATCAAATTTGGTTTAAGAAAAATAAATAGATGTCTCTAACAGTTTTATGAACGTGTGTTGGGGTATGTATGTTTTCTAAGTGAATTTTGGGGACCGTCGTGGACGTGATCGTGTGTTAGTTACATTTATAACTATCTATGCAAGCAGTGCCTATCACCATTAATGTTGTGAGTTCGAATAATCCCACACAGGCGAGGTGTACTCAATACAACATCATGTGATAAAGTTTGTCAGTGACTTGCGACAGGCCGGTGGTTTTCTCCGAGTACTCCTGTTTCATCCACCAATAAAACTGACCGCCACGATATAACTAAAATATTTTTGAAAGTGGCGTTAAACACCATAACCCTAGCACTACCTGAATTGAAAGATTTTCATTTCGTGTCTGTACGTTTCATGTACCAGTTCTGCAGAATTTACCCCACCCATATTTCAATTTAAATCTTGATTCAAATCATTATTAAATGTGTTATATTTCTCATTTTGCAAATTAACAATTTCAAACTGGATGTTATAAATTCAGTTAGAAAATTGTTAATATGCAAAACATTTTTACAACTTCTATTTTATTATGTAATATTGCTATTCGGCTGAGCAGGTAAATGACCCTATATGACGGTTGAAATTAAATTGTGACAGTCACATATACCAGATGGAATATATTTAAAGCTATTAAAACCATGAAAACGAGACGACTTTTTGATTGTCAAAATAACGTCTACTAAAGACTATATGTACACAACTAGTGTGTTAAAACAAGTTGGATCATTTACCAGGTGGAGATGTTTCAAATAAAAACTATTACAAATATCTGTTAAAGGTTGACATTTACTAGATTTTAATATATTAAAATGTATTGTTTCACACAACACTGTGCATGTAATTATCATAATTAACCGAAACGGTATTTCGAGGACTTCGTGGTCGTGATCGTATGGAAGTTAGATTTACAACTACCTGTGCAATCAGTGCCTATCACCACTAAAGCTGGAACTTCGAAACCCGTTCATGGCGAGGTGTACTCGACACAACAATAAGTGATAAAGTTAGATTTACAACTACCTGTGCAATCAGTGCCTATCACCACTAAAGTTGGGACTTCGAAACCCGTTCATGGCAGTGGTGTTCTCGATACAACAATAAATGATAAAGTTAGATTTACAACTACCTGTGCAATCAGTGCCTATCACCACTAAAGTTGGGAATTCGAAACCCGTTCTTGGCGAGGTGTACTCGACACAACAATAAGTGATAAAGTTTGTCAGTGACTTGCGACAGGTCGGTCGTTTTCTCCGGTTTCCAACCAATAAAACTGACCGGCACGATATGCATAGTGTTTTGTCGAATATTGTTTTTCTTTTTGTTATTTTTCTTTTATCCCTTGTATTGCCTGTCCCTTTTCGAATTACCAGCTTCTTGTTACCCCTTTTCCAATCTAATTAAAATCAGATGTTTGTCGTATCTTTCAGGTGGAGTGTACTCGATACAACATTATTAAGTTTGTCAGTGACTGGCGGCAAGTCGGTGGTTTTCTCCGTGTACTCCGGTTTCCTCCACCAATAAAACTGACAACTGAAATATTGTTGAAAGTAACATTAAACACCATAAACCCTAAGACAAAGAAAAAAGATATAACAAACATTTAATGTTAATACGAGAACGTCCCTTTTGCATCTTTCAAAATTATCTTAGAAAAATCCGGTGTCGTAAAATTTTTAGCTACCCATGAAAATTAGCTACCTCAAACTTCCGGTAGCTAATTTTCATACGCGGAGCATAATAATTAGCTACCTATGAAAATTAGCTACTTGTAGCATAAACTTATAGGATTTGTCTCCCTTATTATGTTTACCAAAATACAGATTGTGTATTTCCAATGGAGAGACAAAATGAAAAACTGCATGTACATAAACAGGAAAAGAGTTACTGATTGACAAAGAGAGACATATAGATCTCAGGGGCGGATCCAGGGGGGTGGGGGGGGGGGGCTCCTAAAATTGGATTTTTTTTTTTTTTTTTGGCGTAAAATCGTGATTTTTCACACGAAATACCCCAAAAATGTTCGTGCCTCCCTCCGCTCGGCGCATTTTTTTTAAGTGCGCCCCCCCCCCCCCCCCCCCTAACTTGAAATCCTGTATCCGCCCCCTGGATCTGTACACGATATAATATAAAATAAACAATAGATATTAGTGGTGTTCATAGTTGAAAAACTAAATGCTACCTGTATGGCTGTATAGCATGTGATTAAGTTACAAACTATCTTTTTTCAATTTACCATCTCGATGTATCATTTTTACAGCTATTAAAAAATAGATTGGTGGAATATATATGGTAGAATTTAATATTTATGTGATGTTCAAACTATGCAAATTATTCTTTAACTTAATAAGATCATATTTGATATTTATTAATCACACTTTTATTATTGCTAACCGTGTTACCCTCTTGAAATAAAGAAATTAACTCATTTACTTACTTATTGACACTATCTTCTGAATTCAAGAAATAAATAAAATTATGTTCCATATATATTTAATAATGAAAGTTGGGAACTTTATTTATTACAATATTAAAGAACTGGTAGCTATTAGATTAATTTCAATTCGAAACTGAAACTATTTGCACACTCTTGATGACAATTTCTTATTTGGATTTTGTAAAAATAGAACCTTAAATCATAAATTTTCAACAGAATGTGGAAGATGGCAAAATATGTGTACAGAACATGGTTTGACCCGATCGGGACTCGAACTCACGATCTACCGCATTCGAGGCGAGCACGCTAACGATTACACTACCGATGAGAGTCTTTGGTGAGCATTTCTGGTCTGTTTCTCAGCGAATACATATATTTCACTTTGTTGTCGACTGTCCCTTATATGAAAATATTAGAGTAAAATTTTTTGATAAAGTTATTGACTTTTGTCCTAATTTTAGATACATGGACACATCATCAAAATTTGTCTGGCTATTTACTAATGAACATGAACAAGTTTTGAAAAAATTAGGTAGTTTTATAGAGGAATGTTTTTTGCTGCGAGGACACAATTGATCCTATAGATATCATTAGGTTAGGTGAATTATTATAGTTATTATACATGTTATATTATATTAAATATGAATTGATTTATGGTGGTATTTGATAGGCTCTGATCTGGCCGTGCAGTCACTGAACATAAATATGTTTTCCTGTTTTTTGTGTGTGTTTACATGTATGTCTCCAATCATTTCAATCATTGTATTAAATTGTTTGCCCCTTGTGGGCCCTTAATTGGCAATAAAAAATTCTTATTCTTATTCTTATATTGTCCAGGGGGGGTTCAGGATTTCAAGTTAAGGGGTGGGGGCAAATTTTAAAAAAGCCAGATTGATAAAAGGTGCATTTATGTTGGTTTTTTTTCTTTCTGTTTGATATTTTTGATTGGTTTGTTTTGTTTTGTATTTTTTGTTTGTGATAACAGATTAATATCTAATTTTATTTCTGTTTTTTTCTGTTTTGAGGATATAACTTCAGAAGGGCCTACACATTTATACATCTTGGAATAACAGTAGTACTTTAGGGTGCCTGCATCCTAATTTCTTATGTACATGTATCTCTATTCTTTATCAACAAATGTTTAGAGGTTTGCGCTTGTATTGAATCGGGGCCTTGATGGGAGAGAGGTTTAACGAGCTGCCTACACCTCATGTATCTTTCACTGTACTGTTCATCACTTGGATGATGTACTCAACCTTTAGAAAGTAGATTGCCAGACGCTGGTACAACATATGAAAATGTCTGTAATGTCATTGAATATAGCCCAAATAAATATTTTGCATCATGCTGGTATGTTTTGTAAGTACAGATACTTGTATCACACATACTTGCCAATTTAATAATTAAATAACAGCCATATATACATGATAATATCTCACACACAAAGTATCTTAACACAAGTTATTTCTTAAAGATTTTATTGAAAAACTCAGACAGGCATGGTGGAACATTAGCATACATATAATACAATACAATATATAGACTAGAGGCTCAGTAGGTTGAGAATATTTTTTAGAAATCAACCAATCAACAACAAGAATTGCCTGTGCTGACCTTGTTTGTTAACGGATCCCAAATGAGCAATCTTTATAGAGGGCCTTCCATAGATGCTACTTACCACGTTTCGGTTCATTTGGCCAAACAGTTTCAGAGTAGAAGATGTTTTAGGAATCGACCAATCAGCATCAAGAACTGCCTATGGCGGCCATGTTTGCTACGAATTGAGCCGAAATGAACAATCTTTATACAGGACCTTCCATATATGCTTCCTACCAAGTTTCAATTCATTTGGCCAAGCGGTTTCAGAGATTTTTAGAAATTGACCAACCAGAAACAATAACTGCCTATGGCTATTCGATTTCAGAGGTGAAGATTTTTTAGAAATCAACCAATCAGCAACAAGAATTGCTTATGGTGGCCATGTTTGTTAATGGATCATGACGAAATGAAAAATCTTTATAGAGAACCTTGCATAGATGCTTCCTACTAAGCTTCAGTTCATTGAGCTAAGGGGTTTCAGAGCAGAAGATTAAAATGTGAAAAGCTTACAGACGGACGACGGATCAAATGATCGCAATAGCTCACGTTCCCTTTGACAACGTCTGCTCAAAAGCTTTGATGAATATCAGAGTACAACACAAATTCTAACACGACGTCCTTCTTACGTTTTGTAGACGAACGAGCGATTTATCGATGGTATAATCTCGTTCACACATGTGCCGGTGAATGTGACTGACTTTTCCATTGGCAGCATAAATGGTGTGTGACACTTTCCGCAAACGTAAATATAAATTACCGTCTTCCAATCAAACTATACTACTGTATTTGTAATCTTAGACATATCAGAATCGAAATAAATCATGGAAGCATGAATGTGTTTTGAGTTTTAACATGGGTTGGCGGATATTAGTAAATTTTATCCCTCTGGCTCGGGATAAAATACTAATATCCAACAATCCATGTTAAAACTCAAAACACATTCTGGCTTCCATGATTTATTTCTTAATTAGCGGGTCATTTTAAATGAGCCTGAATTACTCACCTGGTCACTTATACAGTTTATGTTCAATAAAGTATAGATTTTGTTAAAAAAATATTTTATAAATTTCGAATTTAACAAATAAATATATGATTTTTGATTCTGTCACATCTCTCCAACAGTAAAAGTTACAACAAATCAGCGGGGAACCTCCAATGTAACGAAGGAATGCGAGGTAGCTAATTTTCATGGGCAGGTAGTTAATTTTCATGGACCATGAAACGAAGGAATGAGAGGTAGCTAATTTCCATGGGCAAACTTCTGATGCTTATGCTTATGTTTGAATGGTGCCAGGTAGTTTATTTTTATGGATAACACTTTGACACCTGTGTCATACATTGAACAGATGTAAGGTAGCTTATTTTCATGGAAAACGTCATGACTCCAATCCAATGTAACGAAGGAATGCGAGGTAGCTAATTTTCATGGGCAGGTAGCTAATTTTCATGGACCATGAAACGAAGGAATGAGAGGTAGCTAATTTTCATGGGCAAACTTCTGATGCTTATGCTTATGTTTGAATGGTGCCAGGTAGTTTATTTTCATGGATAACACTTTGACACCTGTGTCATACATTGAACAGATGTAAGGTAGTTTATTTTCATGGAAAACGTCAGGACTCCTATCCAATGTAACGAAAGAATGCGAGGTAACTAATTTTCATGGGCAAACTTCTGATGCCTATGCTTATGCTTGAATGGTGCCAGGTAGTTTATTTTCATGGATAACACTTTGACACCTGTGTCATACATTGAACAGATGTAAGATAGCTTATTTTCATGGAAAACGTAATGACTCCTATCCAATGTAACGAAGGAATGCGAGGTAGCTAATTTTCATGAGCAAACTTCTGATGGTTATGCTTATGTTTGAATGGTGCCAGGTAGTTTATTTTCATGGATAACACTTTGAAACCTATGTCATACACTGGACAGATGCAAGGTAGTTTATATTCATGGAAAACTTCATGACTTCTATCCCATGTAATGAAGAAATTATGCTGACTAGTCTTTGCCTTTATTCTTTTACGCCATGTGCCAATATAAATTGCATAGTTTTTGGTTTGATCAGATCGTTGATCGAAACCACGATCTACCGCACATGATGCGAGTACTCATAACTATTTCACCACAGGAGCGTTATTGCTTGTTATAACTAAGCGTCTTATTTCTTTGGAATAGATATAGTATAAACATATTTTATTAATTAATTCAATATTACACATTATGATAATACACATATAAATGGAATAGATATACACATTTTTGTATATATGCAAAGCAGAAAATGCATTATGTACAGATAAATAATATGGTGATTGATATATAGAAACTTGTTCATGTCACTATAAATATAAAAAATTTTAAAAATATTATTAGACTTGAATTTATTTATATTATATATATATTTATATATATATATATATATATATATATATACAACCCCGCGGGAACCCCGGGGCATAGAAATGGGACCGAGAGCTTCTTCGGCTTGAAGGGGCGTCCGTCGGTTGTGCGGGATGTATAAATTCACAACCAACCCGTCCTTCGGACGAGACGTAAATAATACCGAGGTCCCGTGTTGAGAGATTGCCATCCTCTTCGCACGTTAAAGAACCCAGTGTACTGTAACAGCTCATTATGAGCATATGAGACCTGTTGCACTGGCTAAATTATCCGTCCCTACCCATACACCTTTCCTTGTTTCGAGTCCCGTGGCGTTTAAATTTTTTAATGTTCTCGTCCTGAATATAGCTGACAAAATGCTCGCTGGACGTTAAACACCAACCAATCAATCAATCAATCAATCAATCAATCAATCATATATTTTATATCGAAATAACTTATTTTCATCCAGATTTTGCTCCATGTAAACAAGGATTTATATATATATATATATAGTCGAGGGAAGAACAAAAATTTGACAGCTCAAAAATCTAATTCTAACACTGTTTGGTTTAATTTTCAGACGTATATATATATATCATTGGTGTAAATGAACGAATAGGAGTTTGCTATCCATTTCTGGGATAAATCTCTTTAAATAAATAGATTTCCTCGCCTACATCCACCCCCCTTTTTTCGTTCAAAAATACTAATTACCAAGAATCTATCAAAACATGGTAAAAGGGGAATAACTGGCATAGTACTTTTAATGTATTATTAAGGTAGCTAATTTTCATGGCTATCATTTGGAACACCTTAGTGGTTTACGAAAATCTAGTTCCGAACGTCAAAAAGTAGCTAATAATTATGGTAGCTAATAATTATAGGACACCGGACAAGAACTGAGATTTTTACATGCCACGTGTCATTGACATATGAACTTCGTAGTCCTGAGATATTTTTTTCTAGCGTTTTAACCTCTTATAAACGGGAGTGTTGGGCAATAAACTGGCTGTGCATGGTCATAACGAGTCGAGTGTCTTGATTTTCATTTAAGAAAATTGTCTACACGTGGCACAATTATTTCAATTATGTTTTTTTTTTTAATAAATTAGATATGTTCTAAGTTCCGTGCACCAGCAAGTAATTTTAATGTAGGCTATAATATATACATTTTATAGCAAAGAGAGAGAGAAAAAAAGATTTCTGAAATTATATAAGATGTTGAGTTCAATATAGTACATAATTGTTATATTCGTAGAAAAAGAGATAACAATGTAATAAGATGAACACAAAAGGAAATGGCTAAATTCAATATATGAAGTGTGATCACTGTGAGGTAAAACGCTTGGTTTGTTAGATGTACAATTTCACTTATTAAGTAAGTATAAAGTATGTAATGACTTTATTTCAAGAGGGTTAGCAACAATAAGCTAATATTTCCTGTGTTTTATTGAAGTGCCTGTACCAAGTCTAGAAAGTGAACAGGCATGTTATATACGTGCTAGAGGCATTGAATTCACCTCTCTGTTTTTATGCCATGATTTTGCGATTGGATTTTGGAACTATTTCGACAGTGGATATTTTTTTAATTTTCAGTCATACGGGGATTTCTGCACTACGATCGATGGACACTTGGGAAAATAGTATAGTGTAGCGGCTAACATAAAAAATTCACCCATATATTTCACTTGTGGAGAAAAGCATGAAATTTGGCACACACATATCTGTCAGATAATACTTTTTCTAAAATCATCATTGGCCATCGCGATTTCCGCCATTTTCAAGATGGCTGCCGCTAAAACAAAATGGCGACATTTTCATACTGCATGGATTCACGTACTGTCTATTTACTGTCATATTTATCATTGTTTGGCCGTTTTGTGGTATATTTTTGTATAACTAAGCTTTGTACAAGATATTTTGATCATCCTGCTTTAAAAAAAGGCAAAATGACTTCCTTATAACGCATTTCAGGTCTGAAATATAATCGATTTCTACTTGTGAATTAATAAAAGAGTAAATTGCAAACACTACCATGGCGTATTCGAATTTATTGACTTATTTGTGATCCTGATGATCTAATGTACAGTGTATATATGAACACAGAACTGCATAGAGATAATTTTATTCAGGACTGTGAAGTCTTGTGGTCTTTTAGTGGTTGGTTATGTACAGCACTTTTTACAGCACTTTTTGACATCACTTTTTAATGACTTTAAATTTTTAATAGTGCATCGTTTTAATAGTACACCGTTTTAAAATAAGGATTGTGTGTTTACTCGAAGTCAATTCAACTTGTGTGGTATTTCACTGTGTGGACTGATGAGGAGGAGCTAAACACTGACAACTAACAGCAACGCCAGTGGTTCATCTGACATAGGTGTTATATACAGGGTAAAGTAAAAGTAAAGGCACAATGGTGCAATTGATTACCGTGAAACTCGGCATGGGGTTCAGTGTTAGCCTTGTTTTATTTTAAAACAAAGTCTCCCAAAGACATCACGATCCGCCCCGTAGATGGTCGTGATGTCGTATCCGAATTGATGGAGTGTGCCAACGCGGGAGAGCCGAGCCAAGAGGGACGGGTTTTTAGTCCCTCGGATGGTGTATAGATCGCACGGGAGTTGAATAACACTGGATGAAGGATCGGATTGGGTGTAGGAATTCCATCATCGAACCCAGTTGTATCCCATACAAAAAGGTGTGTAAGTTGTAGGTGGTAAAAGGATAATCCCTCGGCCTTTCAACTTAATATTTGAGATATCGTCTATAATACATTACAATCCATTTCTTTATTCAATTGTTTTTGTCTATTTGTTTTTCATATTTTTGTTTTTGATTATTGGTTACTATGTCGAAAATAATTCGGCTTTCTTTGTCTGCTCAGGAGAAGCAGAGCACAGATTGGTCGAAGTATTTTATTTGTCAGGAAGACAAACATGAGGCACTCAAATCACCTCCAATGAAAATTGATTTGGCAAAATCAGGATACAAAACCTTGTCAAAAAATATTTCCGAGTTTGCCAAGATCAACGAAATGCCAATTCCTCTCGATATACGTCGAATCAACGAAGGAGATGGAATAGAGGCTGCTTTTATAAAAAACGAGGCAAAATATCATGAGTCATGCAGGCTGATGTTCAATAACACAAAACTTCAAAGAGTCCAAAAGAGACATCAACCTCCCGATACGAGCCTTTCCGATATACCATTGTCATTCAAATTTACAAGAAAAAGTTCGACTGCACCAACAGAAGTGCGATCATTACATCTTGAAGAATGTTTCATCTGTGAGAAACAAGCATCGCGTTCTGAACTCCGTGAAGCTATGACGATGCAACTCAACACAAGACTCCATCAGTGTGCACAGAACTTGCAAGATCAAAAACTTTTGGCAAAATTAAGCGCAGGAGATGTTGTGGCTAAAGTATCATGGGGCATGTCTAACATTTTTGCGGAGTTAGTGACTCATGTAGTGGAAACACAACGCGGAAGCACAGGGTGTGTGGTATTTAAACTAGCTGACCTGTGCAATTTATACGAATCCAGACTTAAACAGTTTGAAACTAATTCGACATTCAACAGAACCCGTCTGAAAAATAAATTGCTGTTAAAAATCCCAGAGCTAAAACCATTTCACAAAGGACGAGAGGTTTTACTGGTTTTTGAAAAAGATGTTGGACCAGCACTGGTTTCTGCCTGTGACTATACTGATGCCATGTATCTTGCTAAAGCAAGTGAAATTGTCCGCAGAGAAATATTCGCTGAACAAAATAAATTCTCTGGTCATTTTGATAGAAATTCTGTCGTTGATTCTGTTCCACGTTGTTTAGTTGAACTTGTGTTAATGATTGAGCACGGACCTGATATTAAGTCTCAAATAGAAAATGGTCTAACAAAGTCAGATTTTGCTATAGCACAACTTTTGTACTTCAACCATCACAAAAAAGGGACCAAAAACCCAAGTGAACACTCGAGACATTCAAGTGACCGTGAACCACCTTTTGCTATTTATGTAGGTCTTCTCTTGTATGCAAAGATAAGAAAGCGGCAACTGGTGGACGCCCTGTTTCAGCATGGCATTTGCATCTCATATGACCGAGTGTTGGAAATATCTACTCAGCTTGGGGAATCTGTTCTTAGTCTATTTATGGAAGATGGCGTTGTTTGTCCAGCCATTTTGCAAAAAGGTTTATTCACAACGTCTGCAGTTGACAACATAGATCATAATCCTTCTGCAACAACAGCAACAATTTCATATCATGCCACCGGTATATCTGTTTTTCAGCATCCAGTTTCGTCAACATTCTCTGATTCCCGAACGTTTGAATTCAAAGGTCAAAAGCCAAAGTCAAAAGCTATCAGCTGTCTCCCCGAAACATACACAAATGTAAAACCAGCATTCTTGAGATCAAAACCAAATCCACCGATCCTACAAACACCAATGAGCACGTTTGATCTCGACTATCTCGTTCGAAACCTTTGTCTTGAGTATGAGTGGCTTCAATTTGTAAGTTTAACCAATGAAGTGTTAGATGTTGAGACAGTGTCATGGTCAGCATATCATTCGTCGAAAGGGAGAGGACCACACGTTAACATCAGCATTTCATCATTGACGTCGTTACTAAGGAAGAAAATGTTGTCAGCAGCAAAGCTATAGATACCGACTTTATAGCACCTTTCACCCATGAGGAAGCTGACATGCAAAACATGCAGCAATAGGTGGTAGCAAGTCGATTAACATAGTAAGTTCTGATACAGATGTTGTTGTTATAGGTGTGGCTGTGTTTGATGATTTGAATGTGGATCACTTATGGATGACTTTTGGAAAAGGCAAAGATTTGCGATGGATACCAATTCATGATATTGTTAGATCGCTAGGTCCTAGGTCGAAAGCATTACCCTTCTTTCATGCATTCACAGGTTGTGATACCGTGTCTGCATTCGTTGGAAAAGGTAAAAAGACAGCATAGTAGGCCTGGAATGTGTTTGAGAATGCAACAGAAGTATTCCATTGCTTAAGTTCTCCATGTGACAATTTGACACAAAGTGAAATCGGTGTATACTCGAAGAATATGCTGTCATTATGTACGATCGGTCCAGCAGTACCAATAAAGTAAATGATGCTAGCCTTGACCTTTTTGCCCGTAAACAGCGTCCCTATAATGGCATTCCTCCCTCAAGAGCTGCTCTTGTTGAGCATAACAAAAGATCTGTCTTGCAAGCAGAACATACTTGGGGGCAGTCGCTATGTAAGTCGCCAACTTTACCATCACCTTCCAGGTGGGGTTGGGAAAAAGATAGCGGAGTTTGGGTCCCACACTGGACATCATTGGCGCCAATAGCAGCATCATGTCAAGAACTACTTAAATGTGGGTGTAGAATAAGTTGTTCTGGCAACTGCAAATGTTTCAGGTCAGGATTACCTTGTACTGCTCTATGCAGCTGTAACTGCTCTGAATTTAGGTCTTTCGCGTCCTATAAAACCACTACAGCCTGTATTTTGGCGCATGTGCAGTGAACATATATATGAAATGATACTTTAATCGTATGCTGAACCCCTTTTTGATTGATTATTTCAAAGGAAATTGAAATGTTGCAAAAAAAACTTAAAAATACCAGATAAACGTTATGAAAATTGACGTCATTTTGAAAATCGTGGCCGAAACCTGAATGGCCAACGATATTTCCTATTCAGGTACTAGACATGCCAAATTTGGTGCTTGTCTCACCAAGTGAAATAATTTATCAACTATCCGCTCCACTAGTAAGACTCTTAGAAATTACACCATTAACAATGCGCAAATTACATTTCATTGTAAATATTTTGTTTCTTGTATGTACATATCGTCTTTTAACAAAAACAGAAACAAAAACGGAGCCACTCCGTAGTTGGTTTTATTTGATCATTTCCCGCGGTTTTTTGTTGTTGCCAGATTATCGCCCTTTCTATTTAC
This sequence comes from Bathymodiolus septemdierum, assembly GCA_963383655.1. NCBI lineage: Eukaryota > Metazoa > Mollusca > Bivalvia > Mytilida > Modiolidae > Bathymodiolus > Bathymodiolus septemdierum. The sequence continues at coordinate 59,248,263 of OY726528.1, read as the reverse complement.
TTGCTGACGTTCATACAAAGATGTCGTTGATATTTCTTGGAGTGTTTATTGTCAATGTATTACTTGTGACTGGACAAATTAATAACTATCAAGATATACTAATTAATTTACACAACTTACCAGAACTGACAAAACATTTTCAGAGATCGCAGAGTTCTATTCTCTCTACAGCAAAGATTCTTGAGAAACCGGCAGCGTTTTCAAATTTTATACCAGATGATTTTGAGGACACTGAGAGTACTACATACAATGAGACGACCACGTCCATGGTTACGGCCGTGCCAATTGTTCCTGTGATCTCCGAACTTTGCAAGAATCAAATAATTGCGCTTGTTAATGCGTTGATTGATGGACATAGTTGGGCTAAAAAGAGTAAGTAGGGATCCATTTTTTTTTAGCAAATTTTATCGATAGAGTTCTTGTGTAGGTGTAATATCATTGGGAATTGGGACGAAAACACTCGGGGATCGAACCCACTATCTACCACACTAGAGGCGAACTTGCTAACGATGAGGTTTTCTCCATTTGAAGTATTTTTCTGTGAGTATGAGGTACATCACTACATGTACTGTCATGTAGCTATTATTAGTGGTGAACTTTCATGGTATCAGGTCAGATCGGCACCTGGTCATTTTGGCACCTATCTACATAGTCAAATCGGCACTTACTCAAATCTGCACCTAACGTTTGGTTATTTCTGCACCTGGTCATGGTCAAGTCGGTATCAGTATTAATTTTAATTATTTCCTCTAATTAAATAGATACTTCATTTTACTTGTTGTGTTTCTTTTAAATATATGGTACTCAGGAAATCTTTGATGTTGCAATGTAGAGGTAAAAACAATAAAGCCTACACACAACCCATCGTTATTATTTTGAGAAACTTTAGAAAAACAGAAGCTTAATTTGAAATAAAATGGGAAATTTGGACTGTACATTATCACTTGCAAAATGTCAGATGACAGTTGCATACAGTGTACAAACCAGGTCCGTCCTAGACGAGAAACACTTCTATGTGAGCTGTGTCAACTATGGCAGCATCATACAGTGTACAGACCAGGTCCGTCCTAGATGAGAAACACTTATATGTGAGCTGTGTCAACTATGGCAGCATCGTACAGTGTACAAACCAGGTCCGTCCTAGATGAGAAACACTTCTATGTGAGCTGTGTCAACTATGGCAGCATGTACAGACCAGGTCCGTCCTAGATGAGAAACACTTCTATGTGAGCTGTGTCAACTATGGCAGCATGTACAAACCAGGTCCGTCCTAGAAACACTTCTATGTGAGCTGTGTCAACTATGGCAGCATGTACAAACCAGGTCCGTCCTAGATGAGAAACACTTCTATGTGAGCTGTGTCAACTATGGCAGCATGTACAAACCAGGTCCGTCCTAGAAACACTTCTATGTGAGCTGTGTCAACTATGGCAGCATGTACAAACCAGGTCCGTCCTAGATGAGAAACACTTCTATGTGAGCTGTGTCAACTATGGCAGCATGTACAAACCAGGTCCGTCCTAGAAACACTTCTATGTGAGCTGTGTCAACTATGGCAGCATGTACAAACCAGGTCCGTCCTAGATGAGAAACACTTCTATGTGAGCTGTGTCAACTATGGCAGCATGTACAAACCAGGTCCGTCCTAGAAACACTTCTATGTGAGCTGTGTCAACTATGGCAGCATGTACAAACCAGGTCCGTCCTAGATGAGAAACACTTCTATGTGAGCTGTGTCACCTATGGCAGCATGTACAAACCAGGTCCGTCCTAGATGAGAAACACTTATATGTGAGCTGTGTCAACTATGGCAGCATGTACAAACCAGGTCCGTCCTAGATGAGAAACACTTCTATGTGAGCTGTGTCAACTATGGCAGCATGTACAAACCAGGTCCGTCCTAGATGAGAAACACTTCTATGTGAGCTGTGTCAACTATGGCAGCATGTACAAACCAGGTCCGTCCTAGATGAGAAACACTTCTATGTGAGCTGTGTCAACTATGGCAGCATGTACAAACCAGGTCCGTCCTAGATGAGAAACACTTCTATGTGAGCTGTGTCAACTATGGCAGCATGTACAAACCAGGTCCGTCCTAGATGAGAAACACTTCTATGTGAGCTGTGTCAACTATGGCAGCATGTACAAACCAGGTCCGTCCTAGATGAGAAACACTTCTATGTGAGCTGTGTCAACTATGGCAGCATGTACAAACCAGGTCCGTCCTAGATGAGAAACACTTCTATGTGAGCTGTGTCAACTATGGCAGCATGTACAAACCAGGTCCGTCCTAGATGAGAAACACTTCTATGTGAGCTGTGTCAACTATGGCAGCATGTACAAACCAGGTCCGTCCTAGATGAGAAACACTTCTATGTGAGCTGTGTCAACTATGGCAGCATGTACAAACCAGGTCCGTCCTAGATGAGAAACACTTCTATGTGAGCTGTGTCAACTATGGCAGCATGTACAAACCAGGTCCGTCCTAGATGAGAAACACTTCTATGTGAGCTGTGTCAACTATGGCAGCATGTACAAACCAGGTCCGTCCTAGAAACACTTCTATGTGAGCTGTGTCAACTATGGCAGCATGTACAAACCAGGTCCGTCCTAGAAACACTTCTATGTGAGCTGTGTCAACTATGGCAGCATGTACAAACCAGGTCCGTCCTAGAAACACTTCTATGTGAGCTGTGTCAACTATGGCAGCATGTACAAACCAGGTCCGTCCTAGAAACACTTCTATGTGAGCTGTGTCAACTATGGCAGCATGTACAAACCAGGTCCGTCCTAGATGAGAAACACTTATATGTGAGCTGTGTCAACTATGGCAGCATGTACAAACCAGGTCCGTCCTAGATGAGAAACACTTCTATGTGAGCTGTGTCAACTATGGCAGCATGTACAAACCAGGTCCGTCCTAGATGAGAAACACTTCTATGTGAGCTGTGTCAACTATGGCAGCATGTACAAACCAGGTCCGTCCTAGATGAGAAACACTTCTATGTGAGCTGTGTCAACTATGGCAGCATGTACAAACCAGGTCCGTCCTAGATGAGAAACACTTCTATGTGAGCTGTGTCAACTATGGCAGCATGTACAAACCAGGTCCGTCCTAGATGAGAAACACTTCTATGTGAGCTGTGTCAACTATGGCAGCATGTACAAACCAGGTCCGTCCTAGAAACACTTCTATGTGAGCTGTGTCAACTATGGCAGCATGTACAAACCAGGTCCGTCCTAGAAACACTTCTATGTGAGCTGTGTCAACTATGGCAGCATGTACAAACCAGGTCCGTCCTAGAAACACTTCTATGTGAGCTGTGTCAACTATGGCAGCATGTACAAACCAGGTCCGTCCTAGATGAGAAACACTTATATGTGAGCTGTGTCAACTATGGCAGCATGTACAAACCAGGTCCGTCCTAGATGAGAAACACTTCTATGTGAGCTGTGTCAACTATGGCAGCATGTACAAACCAGGTCCGTCCTAGAAACACTTCTATGTGAGCTGTGTCAACTATGGCAGCATGTACAAACCAGGTCCGTCCTAGATGAGAAACACTTCTATGTGAGCTGTGTCAACTATGGCAGCATGTACAAACCAGGTCCGTCCTAGATGAGAAACACTTCTATGTGAGCTGTGTCAACTATGGCAGCATGTACAAACCAGGTCCGTCCTAGAAACACTTCTATGTGAGCTGTGTCAACTATGGCAGCATGTACAAACCAGGTCCGTCCTAGAAACACTTCTATGTGAGCTGTGTCAACTATGGCAGCATGTACAAACCAGGTCCGTCCTAGAAACACTTCTATGTGAGCTGTGTCAACTATGGCAGCATGTACAAACCAGGTCCGTCCTAGATGAGAAACACTTATATGTGAGCTGTGTCAACTATGGCAGCATGTACAAACCAGGTCCGTCCTAGATGAGAAACACTTCTATGTGAGCTGTGTCAACTATGGCAGCATGTACAAACCAGGTCCGTCCTAGAAACACTTCTATGTGAGCTGTGTCAACTATGGCAGCATGTACAAACCAGGTCCGTCCTAGATGAGAAACACTTATATGTGAGCTGTGTCAACTATGGCAGCATGTACAAACCAGGTCCGTCCTAGATGAGAAACACTTCTATGTGAGCTGTGTCACCTATGGCAGCATGTACAAACCAGGTCCGTCCTAGATGAGAAACACTTCTATGTGAGCTGTGTCAACTATGGCAGCATGTACAAACCAGGTCCGTCCTAGATGAGAAACACTTCTATGTGAGCTGTGTCAACTATGGCAGCATGTACAAACCAGGTCCGTCCTAGAAACACTTCTATGTGAGCTGTGTCAACTATGGCAGCATGTACAAACCAGGTCCGTCCTAGAAACACTTCTATGTGAGCTGTGTCAACTATGGCAGCATGTACAAACCAGGTCCGTCCTAGATGAGAAACACTTATATGTGAGCTGTGTCAACTATGGCAGCATGTACAAACCAGGTCCGTCCTAGAAACACTTCTATGTGAGCTGTGTCAACTATGGCAGCATGTACAAACCAGGTCCGTCCTAGAAACACTTCTATGTGAGCTGTGTCAACTATGGCAGCATGTACAAACCAGGTCCGTCCTAGATGAGAAACACTTATATGTGAGCTGTGTCAACTATGGCAGCATGTACAAACCAGGTCCGTCCTAGATGAGAAACACTTCTATGTGAGCTGTGTCAACTATGGCAGCATGTACAAACCAGGTCCGTCCTAGAAACACTTCTATGTGAGCTGTGTCAACTATGGCAGCATGTACAAACCAGGTCCGTCCTAGAAACACTTCTATGTGAGCTGTGTCAACTATGGCAGCATGTACAAACCAGGTCCGTCCTAGATGAGAAACACTTATATGTGAGCTGTGTCAACTATGGCAGCATGTACAAACCAGGTCCGTCCTAGATGAGAAACACTTCTATGTGAGCTGTGTCAACTATGGCAGCATGTACAAACCAGGTCCGTCCTAGAAACACTTCTATGTGAGCTGTGTCAACTATGGCAGCATGTACAAACCAGGTCCGTCCTAGATGAGAAACACTTATATGTGAGCTGTGTCAACTATGGCAGCATGTACAAACCAGGTCCGTCCTAGAAACACTTCTATGTGAGCTGTGTCAACTATGGCAGCATGTACAAACCAGGTCCGTCCTAGATGAGAAACACTTCTATGTGAGCTGTGTCAACTATGGCAGCATGTACAAACCAGGTCCGTCCTAGAAACACTTCTATGTGAGCTGTGTCAACTATGGCAGCATGTACAAACCAGGTCCGTCCTAGATGAGAAACACTTCTATGTGAGCTGTGTCAACTATGGCAGCATGTACAAACCAGGTCCGTCCTAGATGAGAAACACTTCTATGTGAGCTGTGTCAACTATGGCAGCATGTACAAACCAGGTCCGTCCTAGATGAGAAACACTTCTATGTGAGCTGTGTCAACTATGGCAGCATGTACAAACCAGGTCCGTCCTAGATGAGAAACACTTCTATGTGAGCTGTGTCAACTATGGCAGCATGTACAAACCAGGTCCGTCCTAGATGAGAAACACTTCTATGTGAGCTGTGTCAACTATGGCAGCATGTACAAACCAGGTCCGTCCTAGATGAGAAACACTTCTATGTGAGCTGTGTCAACTATGGCAGCATGTACAAACCAGGTCCGTCCTAGATGAGAAACACTTCTATGTGAGCTGTGTCAACTATGGCAGCATGTACAAACCAGGTCCGTCCTAGATGAGAAACACTTCTATGTGAGCTGTGTCAACTATGGCAGCATGTACAAACCAGGTCCGTCCTAGATGAGAAACACTTCTATGTGAGCTGTGTCAACTATGGCAGCATGTACAAACCAGGTCCGTCCTAGAAACACTTCTATGTGAGCTGTGTCAACTATGGCAGCATGTACAAACCAGGTCCGTCCTAGATGAGAAACACTTCTATGTGAGCTGTGTCAACTATGGCAGCATGTACAAACCAGGTCCGTCCTAGAAAACACTTCTATGTGAGCTGTGTCAACTATGGCAGCATGTACAAACCAGGTCCGTCCTAGATGAGAAACACTTCTATGTGAGCTGTGTCAACTATGGCAGCATGTACAAACCAGGTCCGTCCTAGATGAGAAACACTTCTATGTGAGCTGTGTCAACTATGGCAGCATGTACAAACCAGGTCCGTCCTAGATGAGAAACACTTCTATGTGAGCTGTGTCAACTATGGCAGCATGTACAAACCAGGTCCGTCCTAGATGAGAAACACTTCTATGTGAGCTGTGTCAACTATGGCAGCATGTACAAACCAGGTCCGTCCTAGATGAGAAACACTTCTATGTGAGCTGTGTCAACTATGGCAGCATGTACAAACCAGGTCCGTCCTAGAAACACTTCTATGTGAGCTGTGTCAACTATGGCAGCATGTACAAACCAGGTCCGTCCTAGATGAGAAACACTTCTATGTGAGCTGTGTCAACTATGGCAGCATGTACAAACCAGGTCCGTCCTAGAAACACTTCTATGTGAGCTGTGTCAACTATGGCAGCATGTACAAACCAGGTCCGTCCTAGATGAGAAACACTTCTATGTGAGCTGTGTCAACTATGGCAGCATGTACAAACCAGGTCCGTCCTAGATGAGAAACACTTCTATGTGAGCTGTGTCAACTATGGCAGCATGTACAAACCAGGTCCGTCCTAGAAACACTTCTATGTGAGCTGTGTCAACTATGGCAGCATGTACAAACCAGGTCCGTCCTAGATGAGAAACACTTCTATGTGAGCTGTGTCAACTATGGCAGCATGTACAAACCAGGTCCGTCCTAGATGAGAAACACTTCTATGTGAGCTGTGTCAACTATGGCAGCATGTACAAACCAGGTCCGTCCTAGAAACACTTCTATGTGAGCTGTGTCAACTATGGCAGCATGTACAAACCAGGTCCGTCCTAGATGAGAAACACTTCTATGTGAGCTGTGTCAACTATGGCAGCATGTACAAACCAGGTCCGTCCTAGAAACACTTCTATGTGAGCTGTGTCAACTATGGCAGCATGTACAAACCAGGTCCGTCCTAGATGAGAAACACTTCTATGTGAGCTGTGTCAACTATGGCAGCATGTACAAACCAGGTCCGTCCTAGATGAGAAACACTTCTATGTGAGCTGTGTCAACTATGGCAGCATGTACAAACCAGGTCCGTCCTAGATGAGAAACACTTCTATGTGAGCTGTGTCAACTATGGCAGCATGTACAAACCAGGTCCGTCCTAGAAACACTTCTATGTGAGCTGTGTCAACTATGGCAGCATGTACAAACCAGGTCCGTCCTAGAAACACTTCTATGTGAGCTGTGTCAACTATGGCAGCATCATACATGCAATACTGGTAATTTTGTTTTAATTATTTTACACAAAAATATAGATATTTTATTTTCAAAATGATTTTGTATTAGAAACAAATATATTTTTAAAGAAAAGTTATAATTATGATGATGATGAAATAAAATGTATTAACTTTGAATATTGCTTCTTTATTTAATAGTAAATTTGTATATACATCAAAACCTTTGCAATTCAACAATGTAGATGTAGATGAACATTTCTCAGTCATACATGTATTAAGACATTATCAAGTCAACATGTTTCATTCACGTACACATACATGTACATTCAAATATTAAACACTAAGATATTAATAAAATGATAATTTGCAAATGTACAAATTAAAAAACATTACCCCGGTAATTATACATAGGTGCCGAATAGACCAAAGAAGGTGCCGATTGAACTAGGGGCTGAAATGACTATCTTAGGTGCTGATTTGACTAGTAGGTGCCGAAGTGACTTGAATTCAACTTTCACTACTATACAATTAAGGATCAGTTGATAACATTAATTTAGTGTCAAGCTGCAGTTTACTAAAATATTAATTTAGCATTGTTTTTAATAATTAACTGCAGTAAATATTAATATTTGATCTCAACTGGATATAAGTAATACTTTAACACAATTGGTTTGTTTTATTTTTATTGCCACTTTCAACAATATTTCAGTTACATTGTGGCGATCAGTTTAATTGGTGAAGGAAACCGAAAGTACCCGGGACGGAGAAAACCACCAACCTGTCACAAGTTACTGACAAACTTGATCAAATAATGTTGTATCAAGTACACCTCACCCTGAACTGGGTTCAAACTGACAACTTTAGTGGTGATAGGCACTGATTGCACTGATTTTAACCACAAAGGCCCCAATTTGTGTCTTTAATCTTAAGTGTAAATGTAATTTACATCCATGTAAGAGATGTCCCTATACATTAATTTGAGTTTTAAATTTAATTTGATAATCCATATCCTTCCTTATTATTGACACTTATTACTTTTTTTGTCAACACCCTACTTATTAACCTTATCAGTTGATACAAGTACCTGTACCTACATGTAAAATTAAAATTTTTATTTTTAGACATGACACATGTACATGTATCTTATGGTATTGAAAAAGATTTTCAATAATAATATTTATTTTCTCCTTATATGTACATTTTATCATGTACTTATGTCAACACTTTTGACTTTATCAGTGTTTTAGCTACATGTAGGATCTGATAATAGGGGGGGGGGGGGGGGGGGGGGGGGGACACAGGAAAAGGTCACATTAACGCATGTTAAAATCAATCTGATCATTGATACATGTAATCAGGGCTTTCAATATTTTTCAAGTGTACCAGGATTTCTCTAATCGCAGGCAGTATTTTTCATGAATATCTTGTACAACACTCGTTGAAATTAGGAGGTACCAATTACCATTTTAAGTGGATAAAAGTACCGGTACTCCCCCCCCCCCCCACCTCCTGATTGAAATGCCTGTGTAATTATCTTAGGGTTAATTATCACTGGTAATGACTAAAGAGATAGGTTATCTTCAAGTTCACATTAATTAATTACTTGACTTGGGTGTCCTATTTAAATAATTCCATAAAGGCACATTGAAATTCAACCTAAGCAAAAAAAAAGAGATCCAATTTCAATTAGCTTGATTGAAATTGTGAAAAGGACACAGGGGCACTATAGCACGTAGTTAAGTCATTGCTTTTTGTCAAGTGACAAAATAAAAAAAACCATATTTTTTGTATACATGATGTCATATTTATATGTACCAGTATTCTTATTACATATAATCAGTTCAGGTTCTGCATGTAAATAGTAACCTCACGACCAGTTCTTGTATTACTGCATGTAAATAGTAACCTCACGACCAGTTCTTGTATTACTACATGTAAATAGTAACCTCACGACCAGTTCTTGTATTACTACATGTAAATAGTAACCTCACGACCAGTTCTTGTATTACTACATGTAAATAGTAACCTCACGACCAGTTCTTGTATTACTACATGTAAATAGTAACCTCACGACCAGTTCTTGTATTACTACATGTAAATAGTAACCTCACGACCAGTTCTTGTATTACTACATGTAAATAGCAACCTCACGACCAGTTCTTGTATTACTACATGTAAATAGCAACCTCACGACCAGTTCTTGTATTACTACATGTAAATAGTAACCTCACGACCAGTTCTTGTATTACTACATGTAAATAGTAACCTCACGACCAGTTCTTGTATTACTACATGTAAATAGTAACCTCACGACCAGTTCTTGTATTACTACATGTAAATAGTAACCTCACGACCAGTTCTTGTATTACTGCATGTAAATAGTAACCTCACGACCAGTTCTTGTATTACTACATGTAAATAGTAACCTCACGACCAGTTCTTGTATTACTACATGTAAATAGTAACCTCACGACCAGTTCTTGTATTACTACATGTAAATAGTAACCTCACGACCAGTTCTTGTATTACTACATGTAAATAGTAACCTCACGACCAGTTCTTGTATTACTACATGTAAATAGTAACCTCACGACCAGTTCTTGTATTACTACATGTAAATAGTAACCTCACGACCAGTTCTTGTATTACTACATGTAAATAGCAACCTCACGACCAGTTCTTGTATTACTACATGTAAATAGTAACCTCACGACCAGTTCTTGTATTACTATAGCAACCTCACGACCAGTTCTTTTATTACTATACATGTAGCAACCTCACGACCAGTTCTTGTATTACTATATACATGTAAATAGCAACCTCACGACCAGTTCTTGTATTACTACATGTAAATAGTAACCTCATGACCAGTTCTTGTATTACTACATGTAAATAGTAACCTCATGACCAGTTCTTGTATTACTACATGTAAATAGTAACCTCACGACCAGTTCTTGTATTACTATAGCAACCTCACGACCAGTTCTTGTATTACTACATGTAAATAGTAACCTCACGACCAGTTCTTGTATTACTACATGTAAATAGTAACCTCACGACCAGTTCTTGTATTACTACATGTAAATAGTAACCTCACGACCAGTTCTTGTATTACTGCATGTAAATAGTAACCTCACGACCAGTTCTTGTATTACTACATGTAAATAGTAACCTCACGACCAGTTCTTGTATTACTACATGTAAATAGTAACCTCACGACCAGTTCTTGTATTACTACATGTAAATAGTAACCTCACGACCAGTTCTTGTATTACTACATGTAAATAGTAACCTCACGACCAGTTCTTGTATTACTACATGTAAATAGTAACCTCACGACCAGTTCTTGTATTACTACATGTAAATAGTAACCTCACGACCAGTTCTTGTATTACTACATGTAAATAGCAACCTCACGACCAGTTCTTGTATTACTACATGTAAATAGTAACCTCATGACCAGTTCTTGTATTACTACATGTAAATAGTAACCTCACGACCAGTTCTTGTATTACTATAGCAACCTCACGACCAGTTCTTTTATTACTATACATGTAGCAACCTCACGACCAGTTCTTGTATTACTATATACATGTAAATAGCAACCTCACGACCAGTTCTTGTATTACTACATGTAAATAGTAACCTCATGACCAGTTCTTGTATTACTACATGTAAATAGTAACCTCATGACCAGTTCTTGTATTACTACATGTAAATAGTAACCTCACGACCAGTTCTTGTATTACTATAGCAACCTCACGACCAGTTCTTTTATTACTATACATGTAGCAACCTCACGACCAGTTCTTGTATTACTATATACATGTAAATAGCAACCTCACGACCAATTCTTGTATTACTACATGTAAATAGTAACCTCACGACCAGTTCTTGTATTACTACATGTAAATAGCAACCTCACGACCAGTTCTTGTATTACTACATGTAAATAGTAACCTCATGACCAGTTCTTGTATTACTACATGTAAATAGTAACCTCACGACCAGTTCTTGTATTACTATAGCAACCTCACGACCAGTTCTTTTATTACTATACATGTAGCAACCTCACGACCAGTTCTTGTATTACTATATACATGTAAATAGCAACCTCACGACCAGTTCTTGTATTACTACATGTAAATAGTAACCTCATGACCAGTTCTTGTATTACTACATGTAAATAGTAACCTCACGACCAGTTCTTGTATTACTACATGTAAATAGCAACCTCACGACCTGTTCTTGTATTACTACATGTAAATAGTAACCTCACGACCAGTTCTTGTATTACTACATGTAAATAGTAACCTCACGACCAGTTCTTGTATTACTACATGTAAATAGCAACCTCACGACCAGTTCTTGTATTACTACATGTAAATAGTATCCTCACGACCAGTTCTTGTATTACTACATGTAAATAGCAACCTCACGACCAGTTCTTGTATTACTACATGTAAATAGTAACCTCATGACCAGTTCTTGTATTACTACATGTAAATAGTAACCTCACGACCAGTTCTTGTATTACTATAGCAACCTCACGACCAGTTCTTTTATTACTATACATGTAGCAACCTCACGACCAGTTCTTGTATTACTATATACATGTAAATAGCAACCTCACGACCAGTTCTTGTATTACTACATGTAAATAGTAACCTCATGACCAGTTCTTGTATTACTACATGTAAATAGTAACCTCACGACCAGTTCTTGTATTACTATAGCAACCTCACGACCAGTTCTTGTATTACTACATGTAAATAGCAACCTCACGACCTGTTCTTGTATTACTACATGTAAATAGTAACCTCACGACCAGTTCTTGTATTACTACATGTAAATAGTAACCTCACGACCAGTTCTTGTATTACTACATGTAAATAGCAACCTCACGACCAGTTCTTGTATTACTACATGTAAATAGTAACCTCACGACCAGTTCTTGTATTACTATAGCAACCTCACGACCAGTTCTTGTATTACTATAGCAACCTTACGACCAGTTCTTGTATTACTACATGTAAATAGCAACCTCACGACCAGTTCTTGTATTACCACATGTAAATAGTAACCTCACGACCAGTTCTTGTATTACTACAGTACAGAAAGGGACATGCCGTGATCAATCACCGTGATAGTGGTCATGTCTAGGAGAGTGATGGGGATTACAAATTTTAATTCATGTCGGTGATCAGGGGGCAATAAAACACCAGGTGTTAATCTTGTAATCAAGTGTGTCGTTTTACAGGTAAACTAGTCAGACAAGATGTACAGGTGAAATTACGTATTTAAATCGCCAATTATTTTTTTTCAGGTACTGTCTCCGATTCCCCTCAGAATTAAAAAATAAAAACATTTTTATTTCTTTCCTCAAAACGTAAAACATCCTTGAATGAAATCCCGAGATCGAGAAAATAGCACGAGAACGGAGAGTTCATTTGAATTGATGAATAAAATGTAAATAATAAATGATTATTCAACTTCAATTCAGTGAAATCATGGGTTGTGCAAATATGTTTCAAATTTTTTTTTAACCTTGGCTGTGTATTGCGTATCTACACCTAGTATTTTATTGACACGTGCACACGTGACCTGGCTTGTGCACAAATGAAGTTGCATAAACACATGCGCGATATGCGTGATTTGTTACGTTTTAAAGCGTATTTCCAGTTCAACATTACATTTTAGTTCACTAATATTTTACGTTTTAAAGCGTATTTCCAGTTCAATATTACATTTTAGTTCACTAATATTTTTTATACGTTCAGTAATTTTTTTTATTTTAATCTTCGTAGAAAACCCAGTTAAAACCCTTTTCGTTGTAGAAATACGTACTAAATAATTTTTATACCTGTATACGGTCATTGAAGAATTTGATTAAAATTATCGAAAAAATATTTATAAACAGATCGTTCAAAGAAGTACTACATGTCCAAAAGTCACTAAATTTACGGATATATTTTGGAAATTAGCGGCTAATCTGCAGAAAGTTTAGAAACGTGAAAGGAAATAAGGAATTAACCTTCATCATGATTTTACCCCTACAAATGTTTGACATTACACAGTATCTGACCAAAATCAAATGTCACCAGTTTATTTATTTATTTATTTATTTATTCAAATTCAAATCTTAATTGGCTTTCAACCCAATAGATTTATGACAAAATACAGTAAAAAAAACTCAAAGTTTATGGAACAAATTAAAAGCATGCTCATAGTTTTCCGCTTTTTGTTCATTTTGTAGCCATTAGGCTACGTAAATTTGGATTGTTATAGGTTTTTGTTTGCAATTTTAAAGAAAATTATTTTCATCTATAACGAAATTACGTAACAAGCCATGTGTGTAAAACAGTTTACTTGAATTGTTAATTTTTTTTCAATACGAGAGGTAAAAGTCCAAAACACAAAATAAACCAATAATCAATTTTAAGTCTGCTCTTTACCAACTAAACACTAAAAACCCGCGCTTGCAAAGTCCGTGCTTCAAAAACCCGCGACTGCGGTTTAACTTGTAAACAAAAAATACATTGATGAAGTAGCCCGTATTTACGAATATTTCAATACATACTGAATACAACCCAACAGTAGAAAAAAAAATGAGAAATTAAAATTAAACAAGGTAAAGTTCAGTTGCGGTTTCAACAAAATTCTTAATATTGAACTCGAGGTCATAAAGTAGAACTTTCTAAAACAAACGAAAACGATAACAAGACAGACATTCTTTGGCAATGAAAAGCAACAAATAGTCAAATATCAACAGCAAGAGGATACAAAATTAATTGTCAAAAATACATCCTTCAGTAGCAATAATTACGGCTTACGATATTAAAAGTCAACAGGTAGAACAGGTAACGCTAATCTCTTAGTTGGCGGTAAAATATCAATCGGCGCACAGGTGACCGAGAGCCATAAAATTTAATCGCCACCACCTTGTTTTATGGTCCTTTTTAGGTCTATCACAGTGGGTTTATGTCCGTGATGATATGTCTAAAGGATTAAAAATTATGTCTCTCGGAGTGATCAATCACCGTATGTTGCTTTCTGTACTGTACATGTAAATAGTAATCTCACGACCAGTTCTTGTATTACTATATGTAAATAGTAACCTCACGACCAGTTCTTGTATTACTACATGTAAATAGCAACCTCACGACCAGTTCTTGTAGTACTACATGTAAATAGTAACCTCACGACCAGTTCTTGTATTACTACATGTAAATAGCAACCTCACGACCAGTTCTTGTATTACTACATGTAAATAGCAACCTCACGACCAGTTCTTGTATTACTACATGTAAATAGCAACCTCACGACCAGTCCTTGTAGTACTACATGTAAATAGTAACCTCACGACCAGTTCTTGTATTACTACATGTAAATAGTAACCTCACGACCAGTTCTTGTATTACTACATGTAAATAGCAACCTCACGACCAGTTCTTGTATTACTACATGTAAATAGTAACCTCACGACCAGTTCTTGTATTACTACATGTAAATAGCAACCTCACGACCAGTTCTTGTATTACTACATGTAAATAGTAACCTCACGACCAGTTCTTGTATTACTACATGTAAATAGTAACCTCACGACCAGTTCTTGTATTACTATATACATGTAAATAGCAACCTCACGACCAGTTCTTGTATTACTACATGTAAATAGTAACCTCACGACCAGTTCTTGTATTACTACATGTAAATAGTAACCTCACGACCAGTTCTTGTATTACTACATGTAAATAGTAACCTCACGACCAGTTCTTGTATTACTACATGTAAATAGTAACCTCACGACCAGTTCTTGTATTACTGCATGTAAATATTAACCTCACGACCAGTTCTTGTATTACTACATGTAAATAGTAAGCTCACGACCAGTTCTTGTATTACTACATGTAAATAGCAACTTCACGACCAGTTCTTTTATTACTATACATGTAGCAACCTCACGACCAGTTCTTGTATTACTATATACATGTAAATAGCAACCTCACGACCAGTTCTTGTATTACTACATGTAAATAGTAACCTCACGACCAGTTCTTGTATTACTACATGTAAATAGTAACCTCACGACCAGTTCTTGTATTACTACATGTAAATAGTAACCTCACGACCAGTTCTTGTATTACTACATGTAAATAGTAACCTCACGACCAGTTCTTGTATTACTACATGTAAATAGTAACCTCACGACCAGTTCTTGTATTACTACATGTAAATAGTAACCTCACGACCAGTTCTTGTATTACTACATGTAAATAGCAACCTCACGACCAGTTCTTGTATTACTACATGTAAATAGTAACCTCATGACCAGTTCTTGTATTACTACATGTAAATAGTAACCTCACGACCAGTTCTTGTATTACTACATGTAAATAGTAACCTCACGACCAGTTCTTGTATTACTACATGTAAATAACAACCTCACGACCAGTTCTTGTATTACTACATGTAAATAGTAACCTCATGACCAGTTCTTGTATTACTACATGTAAATAGTAACCTCACGACCAGTTCTTGTATTACTATAGCAACCTCACGACCAGTTCTTTTATTACTATACATGTAGCAACCTCACGACCAGTTCTTGTATTACTATATACATGTAAATAGCAACCTCACGACCAGTTCTTGTATTACTACATGTAAATAGTAACCTCATGACCAGTTCTTGTATTACTACATGTAAATAGTAACCTCATGACCAGTTCTTGTATTACTACATGTAAATAGTAACCTCACGACCAGTTCTTGTATTACTATAGCAACCTCACGACCAGTTCTTTTATTACTATACATGTAGCAACCTCACGACCAGTTCTTGTATTACTATATACATGTAAATAGCAACCTCACGACCAGTTCTTGTATTACTACATGTAAATAGTAACCTCACGACCAGTTCTTGTATTACTACATGTAAATAGCAACCTCACGACCAGTTCTTGTATTACTACATGTAAATAGTAACCTCATGACCAGTTCTTGTATTACTACATGTAAATAGTAACCTCACGACCAGTTCTTGTATTACTATAGCAACCTCACGACCAGTTCTTTTATTACTATACATGTAGCAACCTCACGACCAGTTCTTGTATTACTATATACATGTAAATAGCAACCTCACGACCAGTTCTTGTATTACTACATGTAAATAGTAACCTCATGACCAGTTCTTGTATTACTACATGTAAATAGTAACCTCACGACCAGTTCTTGTATTACTACATGTAAATAGCAACCTCACGACCTGTTCTTGTATTACTACATGTAAATAGTAACCTCACGACCAGTTCTTGTATTACTACATGTAAATAGTAACCTCACGACCAGTTCTTGTATTACTACATGTAAATAGCAACCTCACGACCAGTTCTTGTATTACTACATGTAAATAGTATCCTCACGACCAGTTCTTGTATTACTACATGTAAATAGCAACCTCACGACCAGTTCTTGTATTACTACATGTAAATAGTAACCTCATGACCAGTTCTTGTATTACTACATGTAAATAGTAACCTCCCGACCAGTTCTTGTATTACTATAGCAACCTCACGACCAGTTCTTTTATTACTATACATGTAGCAACCTCACGACCAGTTCTTGTATTACTATATACATGTAAATAGCAACCTCACGACCAGTTCTTGTATTACTACATGTAAATAGTAACCTCATGACCAGTTCTTGTATTACTACATGTAAATAGTAACC
Organism: Bathymodiolus septemdierum; assembly: GCA_963383655.1. Classification (NCBI taxonomy): domain Eukaryota; kingdom Metazoa; phylum Mollusca; class Bivalvia; order Mytilida; family Modiolidae; genus Bathymodiolus; species Bathymodiolus septemdierum. The sequence goes on along the minus strand of OY726528.1, from coordinate 59,231,160 downwards.
TCACGACCAGTTCTTGTATTACTATAGCAACCTCACGACCAGTTCTTGTATTACTACATGTAAATAGCAACCTCACGACCTGTTCTTGTATTACTACATGTAAATAGTAACCTCACGACCAGTTCTTGTATTACTACATGTAAATAGTAACCTCACGACCAGTTCTTGTATTACTACATGTAAATAGCAACCTCACGACCAGTTCTTGTATTACTACATGTAAATAGTAACCTCACGACCAGTTCTTGTATTACTATAGCAACCTCACGACCAGTTCTTGTATTACTATAGCAACCTTACGACCAGTTCTTGTATTACTACATGTAAATAGCAACCTCACGACCAGTTCTTGTATTACCACATGTAAATAGTAACCTCACGACCAGTTCTTGTATTACTACAGTACAGAAAGGGACATGCCGTGATCAATCACCGTGATAGTGGTCATGTCTAGGAGAGTGATGGGGATTACAAATTTTAATTCATGTCGGTGATCAGGGGGCAATAAAACACCAGGTGTTAATCTTGTAATCAAGTGTGTCGTTTTACAGGTAAACTAGTCAGACAAGATGTACAGGTGAAATTACGTATTTAAATCGCCAATTATTTTTTTTCAGGTACTGTCTCCGATTCCCCTCAGAATTAAAAATAAAAACATTTTTATTTCTTTCCTCAAAACGTAAAACATCCTTGAATGAAATCCCGAGATCGAGAAAATAGCACGAGAACGGAGAGTTCATTTGAATTGATGAATAAAATGTAAATAATAAATGATTATTCAACTTCAATTCAGTGAAATCATGGGTTGTGCAAATATGTTTCAAATTTTTTTTAACCTTGGCTGTGTATTGCGTATCTACACCTAGTATTTTATTGACACGTGCACACGTGACCTGGCTTGTGCACAAATGAAGTTGCATAAACACATGCGCGATATGCGTGATTTGTTACGTTTTAAAGCGTATTTCCAGTTCAACATTACATTTTAGTTCACTAATATTTTACGTTTTAAAGCGTATTTCCAGTTCAATATTACATTTTAGTTCACTAATATTTTTTATACGTTCAGTAATTTTTTTTATTTTAATCTTCGTAGAAAACCCAGTTAAAACCCTTTTCGTTGTAGAAATACGTACTAAATAATTTTTATACCTGTATACGGTCATTGAAGAATTTGATTAAAAATTATCGAAAAAATATTTATAAACAGATCGTTCAAAGAAGTACTACATGTCCAAAAGTCACTAAATTTACGGATATATTTTGGAAATTAGCGGCTAATCTGCAGAAAGTTTAGAAACGTGAAAGGAAATAAGGAATTAACCTTCATCATGATTTTACCCCTACAAATGTTTGACATTACACAGTATCTGACCAAAATCAAATGTCACCAGTTTATTTATTTATTTATTTATTTATTCAAATTCAAATCTTAATTGGCTTTCAACCCAATAGATTTATGACAAAATACAGTAAAAAAAACTCAAAGTTTATGGAACAAATTAAAAGCATGCTCATAGTTTTCCGCTTTTTGTTCATTTTGTAGCCATTAGGCTACGTAAATTTGGATTGTTATAGGTTTTTGTTTGCAATTTTAAAGAAAATTATTTTCATCTATAACGAAATTACGTAACAAGCCATGTGTGTAAAACAGTTTACTTGAATTGTTAATTTTTTTTCAATACGAGAGGTAAAAGTCCAAAACACAAAATAAACCAATAATCAATTTTAAGTCTGCTCTTTACCAACTAAACACTAAAAACCCGCGCTTGCAAAGTCCGTGCTTCAAAAACCCGCGACTGCGGTTTAACTTGTAAACAAAAAATACATTGATGAAGTAGCCCGTATTTACGAATATTTCAATACATACTGAATACAACCCAACAGTAGAAAAAAAAATGAGAAATTAAAATTAAACAAGGTAAAGTTCAGTTGCGGTTTCAACAAAATTCTTAATATTGAACTCGAGGTCATAAAGTAGAACTTTCTAAAACAAACGAAAACGATAACAAGACAGACATTCTTTGGCAATGAAAAGCAACAAATAGTCAAATATCAACAGCAAGAGGATACAAAATTAATTGTCAAAAATACATCCTTCAGTAGCAATAATTACGGCTTACGATATTAAAAGTCAACAGGTAGAACAGGTAACGCTAATCTCTTAGTTGGCGGTAAAATATCAATCGGTGCACAGGTGACCGAGAGCCATAAAATTTAATCGCCACCACCTTGTTTTATGGTCCTTTTTAGGTCTATCACAGTGGGTTTATGTCCGTGATGATATGTCTAAAGGATTAAAAATTATGTCTCTCGGAGTGATCAATCACCGTATGTTGCTTTCTGTACTGTACATGTAAATAGTAATCTCACGACCAGTTCTTGTATTACTATATGTAAATAGTAACCTCACGACCAGTTCTTGTATTACTACATGTAAATAGCAACCTCACGACCAGTTCTTGTAGTACTACATGTAAATAGTAACCTCACGACCAGTTCTTGTATTACTACATGTAAATAGCAACCTCACGACCAGTTCTTGTATTACTACATGTAAATAGCAACCTCACGACCAGTTCTTGTATTACTACATGTAAATAGCAACCTCACGACCAGTCCTTGTAGTACTACATGTAAATAGTAACCTCACGACCAGTTCTTGTATTACTACATGTAAATAGCAACCTCACGACCAGTTCTTGTATTACTACATGTAAATAGTAACCTCACGACCAGTTCTTGTATTACTACATGTAAATAGTAACCTCACGACCAGTTCTTGTATTACTATATACATGTAAATAGCAACCTCACGACCAGTTCTTGTATTACTACATGTAAATAGTAACCTCACGACCAGTTCTTGTATTACTACATGTAAATAGTAACCTCACGACCAGTTCTTGTATTACTACATGTAAATAGTAACCTCACGACCAGTTCTTGTATTACTACATGTAAATAGTAACCTCACGACCAGTTCTTGTATTACTGCATGTAAATATTAACCTCACGACCAGTTCTTGTATTACTACATGTAAATAGTAAGCTCACGACCAGTTCTTGTATTACTACATGTAAATAGCAACTTCACGACCAGTTCTTTTATTACTATACATGTAGCAACCTCACGACCAGTTCTTGTATTACTATATACATGTAAATAGCAACCTCACGACCAGTTCTTGTATTACTACATGTAAATAGCAACCTCACGACCTGTTCTTGTATTACTACATGTAAATAGTAACCTCACGACCAGTTCTTGTATTACTACATATAAATAGTAACCTCACGACCAGTTCTTGTATTACTACATGTAAATAGTAACCTCACGACCAGTTCTTGTATTACTGCATGTAAATAGTAACCTCACGAACAGTTCTTGTATTACTACATGTAAATAGTAACCTCACGACCAGTTCTTGTATTACTACATGTAAATAGCAACCTCACGACCAGTTCTTGTAGTACTACATGTAAATAGTAACCTCACGACCAGTTCTTGTATTACTACATGTAAATAGCAACCTCACGACCAGTTCTTGTATTACTACATGTAAATAGTAACCTCACGACCAGTTCTTGTATTACTACATGTAAATAGCAACCTCACGACCAGTTCTTGTAGTACTACATGTAAATAGTAACCTCACGACCAGTTCTTGTATTACTACATGTAAATAGCAACCTCACGACCAGTTCTTGTATTACTACATGTAAATAGTAACCTCACGACCAGTTCTTGTATTACTACATGTAAATAGTAACCTCACGACCAGTTCTTGTATTACTATATACATGTAAATAGCAACCTCACGACCAGTTCTTGTATTACTACATGTAAATAGTAACCTCACGACCAGTTCTTGTGTTACTACATGTAAATAGTAACCTCACGACCAGTTCTTGTATTACTACATGTAAATAGTAACCTCACGACCAGTTCTTGTATTACTACATGTAAATAGTAACCTCACGACCAGTTCTTGTATTACTACATGTAAATAGCAACCTCACGACCAGTTCTTGTATTACTACATGTAAATAGTAACCTCACGACCAGTTCTTGTATTACTACATGTAAATAGCAACCTCACGACCAGTTCTTGTATTACTACATGTAAATAGTAACCTCACGACCAGTTCTTGTATTACTACATGTAAATAGTAACCTCATGACCAGTTCTTGTAGTACTACATGTAAATAGTAACCTCACGACCAGTTCTTGTATTACTACATGTAAATAGTAACCTCACGACCAGTTCTTGTATTACTACATGTAAATAGCAACCTCACGACCAGTTCTTGTAGTACTACATGTAAATAGTAACCTCACGACCAGTTCTTGTATTACTACATGTAAATAGTAACCTCACGAACAGTTCTTGTATTACTACATGTAAATAGTAACCTCACGACCAGTTCTTGTATTACTACATGTAAATAGTAACCTCACGACCAGTTCTTGTATTACTGCATGTAAATAGTAACCTCACGACCAGTTCTTGTATTACTACATGTAAATAGTAACCTCACGACCAGTTCTTGTATTACTACATGTAAATAGCAACCTCACGACCAGTTCTTGTATTACTACATGTAAATAGTAACCTCACGACCAGTTCTTGTATTACTACATGTAAATAGTAACCTCACGACCAGTTCTTGTATTACTGCATGTAAATAGTAACCTCACGACCAGTTCTTGTATTACTACATGTAAATAGTAACCTCACGACCAGTTCTTGTATTACTACATGTAAATAGCAACCTCACGACCAGTTCTTGTAGTACTACATGTAAATAGTAACCTCACGACCAGTTCTTGTATTACTACATGTAAATAGCAACCTCACGACCAGTTCTTGTATTACTACATGTAAATAGTAACCTCACGACCAGTTCTTGTATTACTACATGTAAATAGTAACCTCACGACCAGTTCTTGTATTACTATATACATGTAAATAGCAACCTCACGACCAGTTCTTGTATTACTACATGTAAATAGTAACCTCATGACCAGTTCTTGTGTTACTACATGTAAATAGTAACCTCACGACCAGTTCTTGTATTACTACATGTAAATAGTAACCTCACGACCAGTTCTTGTATTACTACATATAAATAGTAACCTCACGACCAGTTCTTGTATTACTACATGTAAATAGTAACCTCACGACCAGTTCTTGTATTACTGCATGTAAATAGTAACCTCACGAACAGTTCTTGTATTACTACATGTAAATAGTAACCTCACGACCAGTTCTTGTATTACTACATGTAAATAGCAACCTCACGACCAGTTCTTGTAGTACTACATGTAAATAGTAACCTCACGACCAGTTCTTGTATTACTACATGTAAATAGCAACCTCACGACCAGTTCTTGTATTACTACATGTAAATAGTAACCTCACGACCAGTTCTTGTATTACTACATGTAAATAGCAACCTCACGACCAGTTCTTGTAGTACTACATGTAAATAGTAACCTCACGACCAGTTCTTGTATTACTACATGTAAATAGCAACCTCACGACCAGTTCTTGTATTACTACATGTAAATAGTAACCTCACGACCAGTTCTTGTATTACTACATGTAAATAGTAACCTCACGACCAGTTCTTGTATTACTATATACATGTAAATAGCAACCTCACGACCAGTTCTTGTATTACTACATGTAAATAGTAACCTCACGACCAGTTCTTGTGTTACTACATGTAAATAGTAACCTCACGACCAGTTCTTGTATTACTACATGTAAATAGCAACCTCACGACCAGTTCTTGTATTACTACATGTAAATAGTAACCTCACGACCAGTTCTTGTATTACTACATGTAAATAGCAACCTCACGACCAGTTCTTGTAGTACTACATGTAAATAGTAACCTCACGACCAGTTCTTGTATTACTACATGTAAATAGTAACCTCACGACCAGTTCTTGTATTACTACATGTAAATAGCAACCTCACGACCAGTTCTTGTAGTACTACATGTAAATAGTAACCTCACGACCAGTTCTTGTATTACTACATGTAAATAGCAACCTCACGACCAGTTCTTGTATTACTACATGTAAATAGTAACCTCACGAACAGTTCTTGTATTACTACATGTAAATAGCAACCTCACGACCAGTTCTTGTATTACTACATGTAAATAGTAACCTCACGACCAGTTCTTGTATTACTACATGTAAATAGCAACCTCACGACCAGTTCTTGTATTACTACATGTAAATAGTAACCTCACGACCAGTTCTTGTATTACTACATGTAAATAGCAACCTCACGACCAGTTCTTGTATTACTACATGTAAATAGTAACCTCACGAACAGTTCTTGTATTACTACATGTAAATAGCAACCTCACGACCAGTTCTTGTATTACTACATGTAAATAGTAACCTCACGACCAGTTCTTGTATTACTACATGTAAATAGCAACCTCACGACCAGTTCTTGTAGTACTACATGTAAATAGTAACCTCACGACCAGTTCTTGTATTACTACATGTAAATAGTAACCTCACGACCAGTTCTTGTATTACTACATGTAAATAGTAACCTCACGACCAGTTCTTGTATTACTACATGTAAATAGCAACCTCACGACCAGTTCTTGTATTACTGCATGTAAATAGTAACCTCACGACCAGTTCTTGTATTACTACATGTAAATAGTAACCTCACGACCAGTTCTTGTATTACTACATGTAAATAGTAACCTCACGACCAGTTCTTGTATTACTACATGTAAATAGCAACCTCACGACCAGTTCTTGTATTACTACATGTAAATAGTAACCTCACGACCAGTTCTTGTATTACTACATGTAAATAGTAACCTCACGACCAGTTCTTGTATTACTACATGTAAATAGTAACCTCACGACCAGTTCTTGTATTACTACATGTAAATAGTAACCTCACGACCAGTTCTTGTATTACTACATGTAAATAGTAACCTCACGACCAGTTCTTGTATTACTATATACATGTAAATAGCAACCTCACGACCAGTTCTTGTATTACTACATGTAAATAGTAACCTCACGACCAGTTCTTGTGTTACTACATGTAAATAGTAACCTCACGACCAGTTCTTGTATTACTACATGTAAATAGTAACCTCACGACCAGTTCTTGTATTACTACATGTAAATAGTAACCTCACGACCAGTTCTTGTATTACTACATGTAAATAGCAACCTCACGACCAGTTCTTGTATTACTACATGTAAATAGTAACCTCACGACCAGTTCTTGTATTACTACATGTAAATAGCAACCTCACGACCAGTTCTTGTATTACTACATGTAAATAGTAACCTCACGACCAGTTCTTGTATTACTACATGTAAATAGTAACCTCACGACCAGTTCTTGTATTACTACATGTAAATAGCAACTTCATGACCAGTTTCTTGTATTACTACATGTAAATAGTAACCTCACGACCAGTTCTTGTATTACTACATGTAAATAGCAACCTCACGACCAGTTCTTGTATTACTGCATGTAAATAGTAACCTCACGACCAGTTCTTGTATTACTACATGTAAATAGTAACCTCACGACCAGTTCTTGTATTACTACATGTAAATAGCAACCTCACGACCAGTTCTTGTATTACTACATGTAAATAGCAACCTCACGACCAGTTCTTGTATTACTACATGTAAATAGTAACCTCACGACCAGTTCTTGTATTACTACATGTAAATAGCAACCTCACGACCAGTTCTTGTATTACTACATGTAAATAGTAACCTCACGACCAGTTCTTGTATTACTACATGTAAATAGTAACCTCACGACCAGTTCTTGTATTACTACATGTAAATAGCAACCTTCATGACCAGTTCTTGTAGTACTACATGTAAATAGCAACCTCACGACCAGTTCTTGTATTACTACATGTAAATAGTAACCTCACGACCAGTTCTTGTATTACTACATGTAAATAGTAACCTCACGACCAGTTCTTGTATTACTACATGTAAATAGCAACCTCACGACCAGTTCTTGTAGTACTACATGTAAATAGTAACCTCACGACCAGTTCTTGTATTACTACATGTAAATAGTAACCTCACGACCAGTTCTTGTATTACTACATGTAAATAGTAACCTCACGAACAGTTCTTGTATTACTACATGTAAATAGCAACCTCACGACCAGTTCTTGTATTACTACATGTAAATAGTAACCTCACGACCAGTTCTTGTAGTACTACATGTAAATAGTAACCTCACGACCAGTTCTTGTATTACTACATGTAAATAGCAACCTCACGACCAGTTCTTGTATTACTACATGTAAATAGTAACCTCACGACCAGTTCTTGTATTACTACATGTAAATAGTAAACCTCACGACCAGTTCTTGTATTACTACATGTAAATAGCAACCTCACGACCAGTTCTTGTATTACTACATGTAAATAGTAACCTCACGACCAGTTCTTGTATTACTACATGTAAATAGTAACCTCACGACCAGTTCTTGTATTACTACATGTAAATAGCAACCTCACGACCAGTTCTTGTATTACTACATGTAAATAGCAACCTCACGACCAGTTCTTGTAGTACTACATGTAAATAGTAACCTCACGACCAGTTCTTGTATTACTACATGTAAATAGCAACCTCACGACCAGTTCTTGTATTACTACATGTAAATAGTAACCTCACGAACAGTTCTTGTATTACTACATGTAAATAGCAACCTCACGACCAGTTCTTGTATTACTACATGTAAATAGCAACCTCACGACCAGTTCTTGTATTACTACATGTAAATAGTAACCTCACGACCAGTTCTTGTATTACTACATGTAAATAGCAACCTCACGACCAGTTCTTGTATTACTACATGTAAATAGTAACCTCACGACCAGTTCTTGTATTACTACATGTAAATAGTAACCTCACGACCAGTTCTTGTATTACTACATGTAAATAGCAACCTCACGACCAGTTCTTGTATTACTACATGGTAAATAGTAACCTCACGACCAGTTCTTGTATTACTACATGTAAATAGCAACCTCACGACCAGTTCTTGTATTACTACATGTAAATAGTAACCTCACGACCAGTTCTTGTATTACTACATGTAAATAGTAACCTCACGACCAGTTCTTGTATTACTACATGTAAATAGCAACCTCACGACCAGTTCTTGTATTACTACATGTAAATAGTAACCTCACGACCAGTTCTTGTATTACTACATGTAAATAGCAACCTCACGACCAGTTCTTGTATTACTACATGTAAATAGTAACCTCACGACCAGTTCTTGTATTACTACATGTAAATAGTAACCTCACGACCAGTTCTTGTATTACTAATATACATGTAAATAGCAACCTCACGACCAGTTTTTCTTGTATTACTAACATGTTAAATAGTAAACCTCATGTATTACTACATGTAAATAGTAACCTCATGACCAGTTCTTGTGTTACTACATGTAAATAGTAACCTCACGACCAGTTCTTGTATTACTACATGTAAATAGTAACCTCGCGACCAGTTCTTGTATTACTACATATAAATAGTAACCTCACGACCAGTTCTTGTATTACTACATGTAAATAGTAACCTCACGACCAGTTCTTGTATTACTGCATGTAAATAGTAACCTCACGAACAGTTCTTGTATTACTACATGTAAATAGTAACCTCACGACCAGTTCTTGTATTACTACATGTAAATAGCAACCTCACGACCAGTTCTTGTATTACTACATGTAAATAGTAACCTCACGACCAGTTCTTGTAGTACTACATGTAAATAGTAACCTCACGACCAGTTCTTGTAGTACTACATGTAAATCGTAACCTCACGAACAGTTCTTGTATTACTACATGTAAATAGTAACCTCACGACCAGTTCTTGTATTACTACATGTAAATAGCAACCTCACGACCAGTTCTTGTATTACTACATGTAAATAGTAACCTCACGACCAGTTCTTGTATTACTACATGTAAATAGTAACCTCACGACCAGTTCTTGTATTACTACATGTAAATAGCAACCTCACGACCAGTTCTTGTATTACTACATGTAAATAGTAACCTCACGACCAGTTCTTGTATTACTACATGTAAATAGCAACCTCACGACCAGTTCTTGTAGTACTACATGTAAATAGTAACCTCACAACCAGTTCTTGTATTACTACATGTAAATAGCAACCTCACGACCAGTTCTTGTATTACTACATGTAAATAGTAACCTCACGACCAGTTCTTGTATTACTACATGTAAATAGTAACCTCACGACCAGTTCTTGTATTACTATATACATGTAAATAGCAACCTCACGACCAGTTCTTGTATTACTACATGTAAATAGTAACCTCACGACCAGTTCTTGTGTTACTACATGTAAATAGTAACCTCACGACCAGTTCTTGTATTACTACATGTAAATAGTAACCTCACGACCAGTTCTTGTATTACTACATGTAAATAGCAACCTCACGACCAGTTCTTGTATTACTACATGTAAATAGTAACCTCACGACCAGTTCTTGTATTACTACATGTAAATAGTAACCTCACGACCAGTTCTTGTATTACTATATACATGTAAATAGCAACCTCACGACCAGTTCTTGTATTACTACATGTAAATAGTAACCTCACGACCAGTTCTTGTATTACTACATGTAAATAGTAACCTCACGACCAGTTCTTGTATTACTACATGTAAATAGTAACCTCACGACCAGTTCTTGTATTACTACATGTAAATAGTAACCTCACGACCAGTTCTTGTATTACTGCATGTAAATATTAACCTCACGACCAGTTCTTGTATTACTACATGTAAATAGTAAGCTCACGACCAGTTCTTGTATTACTACATGTAAATAGCAACTTCACGACCAGTTCTTTTATTACTATACATGTAGCAACCTCACGACCAGTTCTTGTATTACTATATACATGTAAATAGCAACCTCACGACCAGTTCTTGTATTACTACATGTAAATAGCAACCTCACGACCTGTTCTTGTATTACTACATGTAAATAGTAACCTCACGACCAGTTCTTGTATTACTACATATAAATAGTAACCTCACGACCAGTTCTTGTATTACTACATGTAAATAGTAACCTCACGACCAGTTCTTGTATTACTGCATGTAAATAGTAACCTCACGAACAGTTCTTGTATTACTACATGTAAATAGTAACCTCACGACCAGTTCTTGTATTACTACATGTAAATAGCAACCTCACGACCAGTTCTTGTAGTACTACATGTAAATAGTAACCTCACGACCAGTTCTTGTATTACTACATGTAAATAGCAACCTCACGACCAGTTCTTGTATTACTACATGTAAATAGTAACCTCACGACCAGTTCTTGTATTACTACATGTAAATAGCAACCTCACGACCAGTTCTTGTAGTACTACATGTAAATAGTAACCTCACGACCAGTTCTTGTATTACTACATGTAAATAGCAACCTCACGACCAGTTCTTGTATTACTACATGTAAATAGTAACCTCACGACCAGTTCTTGTATTACTACATGTAAATAGTAACCTCACGACCAGTTCTTGTATTACTATATACATGTAAATAGCAACCTCACGACCAGTTCTTGTATTACTACATGTAAATAGTAACCTCACGACCAGTTCTTGTGTTACTACATGTAAATAGTAACCTCACGACCAGTTCTTGTATTACTACATGTAAATAGTAACCTCACGACCAGTTCTTGTATTACTACATGTAAATAGTAACCTCACGACCAGTTCTTGTATTACTACATGTAAATAGCAACCTCACGACCAGTTCTTGTATTACTACATGTAAATAGTAACCTCACGACCAGTTCTTGTATTACTACATGTAAATAGCAACCTCACGACCAGTTCTTGTATTACTACATGTAAATAGTAACCTCACGACCAGTTCTTGTATTACTACATGTAAATAGTAACCTCATGACCAGTTCTTGTAGTACTACATGTAAATAGTAACCTCACGACCAGTTCTTGTATTACTACATGTAAATAGTAACCTCACGACCAGTTCTTGTATTACTACATGTAAATAGCAACCTCACGACCAGTTCTTGTAGTACTACATGTAAATAGTAACCTCACGACCAGTTCTTGTATTACTACATGTAAATAGTAACCTCACGAACAGTTCTTGTATTACTACATGTAAATAGTAACCTCACGACCAGTTCTTGTATTACTACATGTAAATAGTAACCTCACGACCAGTTCTTGTATTACTGCATGTAAATAGTAACCTCACGACCAGTTCTTGTATTACTACATGTAAATAGTAACCTCACGACCAGTTCTTGTATTACTACATGTAAATAGCAACCTCACGACCAGTTCTTGTATTACTACATGTAAATAGTAACCTCACGACCAGTTCTTGTATTACTACATGTAAATAGTAACCTCACGACCAGTTCTTGTATTACTGCATGTAAATAGTAACCTCACGACCAGTTCTTGTATTACTACATGTAAATAGTAACCTCACGACCAGTTCTTGTATTACTACATGTAAATAGCAACCTCACGACCAGTTCTTGTAGTACTACATGTAAATAGTAACCTCACGACCAGTTCTTGTATTACTACATGTAAATAGCAACCTCACGACCAGTTCTTGTATTACTACATGTAAATAGTAACCTCACGACCAGTTCTTGTATTACTACATGTAAATAGTAACCTCACGACCAGTTCTTGTATTACTATATACATGTAAATAGCAACCTCACGACCAGTTCTTGTATTACTACATGTAAATAGTAACCTCATGACCAGTTCTTGTGTTACTACATGTAAATAGTAACCTCACGACCAGTTCTTGTATTACTACATGTAAATAGTAACCTCACGACCAGTTCTTGTATTACTACATATAAATAGTAACCTCACGACCAGTTCTTGTATTACTACATGTAAATAGTAACCTCACGACCAGTTCTTGTATTACTGCATGTAAATAGTAACCTCACGAACAGTTCTTGTATTACTACATGTAAATAGTAACCTCACGACCAGTTCTTGTATTACTACATGTAAATAGCAACCTCACGACCAGTTCTTGTAGTACTACATGTAAATAGTAACCTCACGACCAGTTCTTGTATTACTACATGTAAATAGCAACCTCACGACCAGTTCTTGTATTACTACATGTAAATAGTAACCTCACGACCAGTTCTTGTATTACTACATGTAAATAGCAACCTCACGACCAGTTCTTGTAGTACTACATGTAAATAGTAACCTCACGACCAGTTCTTGTATTACTACATGTAAATAGCAACCTCACGACCAGTTCTTGTATTACTACATGTAAATAGTAACCTCACGACCAGTTCTTGTATTACTACATGTAAATAGTAACCTCACGACCAGTTCTTGTATTACTATATACATGTAAATAGCAACCTCACGACCAGTTCTTGTATTACTACATGTAAATAGTAACCTCACGACCAGTTCTTGTGTTACTACATGTAAATAGTAACCTCACGACCAGTTCTTGTATTACTACATGTAAATAGCAACCTCACGACCAGTTCTTGTATTACTACATGTAAATAGTAACCTCACGACAGTTCTTGTATTACTACATGTAAATAGCAACCTCACGACCAGTTCTTGTAGTACTACATGTAAATAGTAACCTCACGACCAGTTCTTGTATTACTACATGTAAATAGTAACCTCACGACCAGTTCTTGTATTACTACATGTAAATAGCAACCTCACGACCAGTTCTTGTAGTACTACATGTAAATAGTAACCTCACGACCAGTTCTTGTATTACTACATGTAAATAGCAACCTCACGACCAGTTCTTGTATTACTACATGTAAATAGTAACCTCACGAACAGTTCTTGTATTACTACATGTAAATAGCAACCTCACGACCAGTTCTTGTATTACTACATGTAAATAGTAACCTCACGACCAGTTCTTGTATTACTACATGTAAATAGCAACCTCACGACCAGTTCTTGTATTACTACATGTAAATAGTAACCTCACGACCAGTTCTTGTATTACTACATGTAAATAGCAACCTCACGACCAGTTCTTGTATTACTACATGTAAATAGTAACCTCACGAACAGTTCTTGTATTACTACATGTAAATAGCAACCTCACGACCAGTTCTTGTATTACTACATGTAAATAGTAACCTCACGACCAGTTCTTGTATTACTACATGTAAATAGCAACCTCACGACCAGTTCTTGTAGTACTACATGTAAATAGTAACCTCACGACCAGTTCTTGTATTACTACATGTAAATAGTAACCTCACGACCAGTTCTTGTATTACTACATGTAAATAGTAACCTCACGACCAGTTCTTGTATTACTACATGTAAATAGCAACCTCACGACCAGTTCTTGTATTACTGCATGTAAATAGTAACCTCACGACCAGTTCTTGTATTACTACATGTAAATAGTAACCTCACGACCAGTTCTTGTATTACTACATGTAAATAGTAACCTCACGACCAGTTCTTGTATTACTACATGTAAATAGCAACCTCACGACCAGTTCTTGTATTACTACATGTAAATAGTAACCTCACGACCAGTTCTTGTATTACTACATGTAAATAGTAACCTCACGACCAGTTCTTGTATTACTACATGTAAATAGTAACCTCACGACCAGTTCTTGTATTACTACATGTAAATAGCAACCTCACGACCAGTTCTTGTATTACTACATGTAAATAGTAACCTCACGACCAGTTCTTGTATTACTACATGTAAATAGTAACCTCACGACCAGTTCTTGTATTACTATATACATGTAAATAGCAACCTCACGACCAGTTCTTGTATTACTACATGTAAATAGTAACCTCACGACCAGTTCTTGTGTTACTACATGTAAATAGTAACCTCACGACCAGTTCTTGTATTACTACATGTAAATAGTAACCTCACGACCAGTTCTTGTATTACTACATGTAAATAGTAACCTCACGACCAGTTCTTGTATTACTACATGTAAATAGCAACCTCACGACCAGTTCTTGTATTACTACATGTAAATAGTAACCTCACGACCAGTTCTTGTATTACTACATGTAAATAGCAACCTCACGACCAGTTCTTGTATTACTACATGTAAATAGTAACCTCACGACCAGTTCTTGTATTACTACATGTAAATAGTAACCTCACGACCAGTTCTTGTATTACTACATGTAAATAGCAACTTCA